>JAHDVE020004057.1:0-28102 GCA_022606495.2 Halesus radiatus
GCAATTATTCCAAAGTTAAAGATTATTAAAAAAAAGGGAAAAATGTTTGTAATTCTTACGGGCCAGCATTCAAAAATGGCACTAAACATCACTTTGCAGGTTGCTAACTCAAGCGACACCACAAATGATTTATCTGTAATTTCTCTACGGCTGGTTAGGACAATATGTAAGGTTTCAAATGACAAAAATCCTATAACTATAATCTATAAACACTATGAAATAATCCCGAAATTATTCATTGTTTTTGCGTTTTAATTCGTCCCCTTTTAACCGAGTTTTATTTTTGGTCAGTCTTCGTAAAACTAGAAAAAAATTATGTATCACCTAAAAACAATGTACAAAGTGCAAACTGTGGTAAATTAAGTTTTTTACAAAATGACCGAAAAACATTTTAATATTTTTGCCTGAGCTTTACAAAATAAAATAAAACAAGCATTTTGGTGATGTTTTTTTTTGCGGAAATCTATACCTGCGGCCGGTGTTAAGCGGGAATTTCAACCGTTTCGCCACCAGCATAAAGTGCGTGATTTCGTTAAAATTTTACGTATTGGATCCCCTTAAAGTAAACGGTGTAATGATATGTATTTGTGCGGGGAATGCGGGAATGCGGGAGAAGGTGTGGAGGAAGGTTGGGAAGGTGAATTTGCGGGAGACAGTGTGTGTGTGTGTGTGTGTGTGTTTACCCTGAGAGAGGTTTTCTTCCAGGGAGCTCGGGACCTACGACTAGCTCATCATCGGCAGGCCTCGGAGCTCTTCTTCAAGATCGTGAATCGACAGGCAGTCTTATAATTGGGGATTGTGACTCGAGACTTTATCAATTAAAACACTCAGATGCTTTCAGAAATCAGTGGTTTACTCGGTAAAAAGGGCACAGACATAGTAAGATTACACAAGGGGAACAGGCTAACCTACATATTACCAATAATGTTACGGGTAATCTATGATTCTCTCTGAAATACTCTACGACCGGCATTGTTAAATGTGACTTGAAATAGAATTACAACACAATGAAATGGGGATAACCAAGATACAGCTCACGGTTGGGAATGGCGGTCGTCGGTCGTGTGTCCGGGTAATAATCCATTGCCAGGTCCATGGTGGATGGTGCACTTCGGGGAGGATGTTGTCAAGGCCGAGTCCACAGAGAGAGTCCGCGTTGAGAGCGTGCGGGCGGAACCGGGGGCCGCGTAAGAGTGATGTCTCCTTTTGTCGCTAGGGGTGCTAACCTAACGAGTGGCTAGTATTTATAGGGTATTTGCGTTATGTAACAACGGTCAACCTGGATACATTTAGAGGACATTTGTTTGAGACCTGGGACCTTAGTCTGTATCTTTTGCGTTACACAACGCAAGTTAAATCGGCCATAAAGAACGCATTTTGATACTTTTCATAAACGCATTTACGTCTCTTGCGTTTGGGTTACGAATTTGTCTCTTAACGTAAACACAAACTTTAACTTGTTTGCGCGATACGGACAAGAAAACTTCAAAATGTGTTGTTTATGGCCGATTTAACTTGCGTTAGCTGACGCAATAGATACAGACTTTGGTCACTGTGTTTATAAAACGTCCTGAAAAATGACATAGGTCCCGAGGGAAATGATTTTCCTTAGGAGTTCTGTGTGGAGTTAATATAATTTATTTTTTAATAATTAAAAATTTATGTTTATTGATTTAAATTTAAACAGCCACCGTAGAGCAGCAGTGCAATTTAATTAATGCAATTACATTGCTTTACACCACTTTAATCACAAAATAGCCAATGCGAAACAGTCTACAGACTGTTTGTGTAATAAAAGTGACGAAAATCAAACTATGTAATTCTTTTATTATAATGTCACGCCACAAATTATTGGTTTCCTTTGAAAATGCATCAGTTTAACTTCATCACACAATTTTTTCATTATTATCTCTTATTTGTCCTTGGCTCAGTTTCGACGCCACAAAGCTGGCATAAAGACAATAATTGCTTTTTGTTTTTTAATGTAGTGTCTCGTAAAAAGTATTATGATCGTTTTATATTGGCGTGTCTAAAACCATGGAAAATTGCATCACTTCCATGACGGTGATAAAAGATCGACTCGGCCAAGACCACCGAACAGATAGTCCCTAGAAAGGTGATCCACACCAAATATCCATACCGAATTTAAAGCCAATTACATAACATCTTTTGATTCGAAAGCTTCAGACAGACAAACAAAATTGATTCTTTTATTAGTTTCACCCCTAATAAGATAAAATTTACTTTACACCGGGCACACAGAAACGCCCACTGCTAGGGATTGCAATCCGAATTGCGAAAAATCCGGATTTTCGGATTTTTCGCCATCAATATCTGTGGAAAATGAAATCTCCGCTCTTCAATATAATATAATAATTTAATCATTGTAGAAAAAAATATTAACATAACCCAAATAAAACAAAAAAAGGTTAGAAAATAAAAAGATTTCAGTCGCATCTGGGACTCGAACCCAGGACATCTGCCTATCCGGGGTAACCGCTTAACCAACCTAGCTAATGAGACCAGTTAAATTTATGTCATCTTCATCGATATCATATCTCAAAACTAATCAGTATCATAATATCTTAAAATGACGTTTTTAAATATCAATAAAAATAATTAATAATTAATTTTTTAATATAATAATGTTTCCAGAACGTATGCAGGGGTAGTGTGCAATACATTCTATAGGTTCCGTAGATATGAAATACGAAGTATCCGGATTTGAAAACCTTAATTAAAAAAAGTTACATGCAACTCGCTATGTCATATGAAATGAACGCATCCAACAGGGCATGCAATAATGAACATATGTAGACATTTCTAAGATATGGATAAGTAACTAACTAACTAATCATCACGCCCACAGGGGTAGGCAGAGAGGACGGACTGCCAAACAACTCGATCTTGGCATACACTTCTTGCTTTCATACAACGTCTCATACATTCTCTTCTGTTATTCCGACTTCTGACATGGCCTGACTCAAGTATTTGATTCACTTGATCGTGCCACGTCTTCCTTGGACGTCCCCGGCTTCTTCTTCCATTCACATTCGTCATATATTCTCCTTACACTCCTTTCTTCATTCATTCGCTCTACATGCCCAAACCATCTAAGCGTCCCTTTCTTAATCTTGCTCACTACGCTTACATCAGCCTTGCATTCTTTACGAAATTCAAATTTTTCACACGATCATACATGGTTTTATCACACATTCGTCTCAGAGATCTCATTTCTACAGCATTCAGTCTACTTTCACCCTTCCTCTGCCAGTTCCATGCCTCACTGCCATACATCAGAGTTGGTATCAGCAATCCATTGTGGACTGCTAGCTTCGTTTCTTTGGACACCTTTTTGTTTGCGCCAACCGCGTTCAGTTCTCCGTTAATGGAGTTTCCTGCATTCACCCTTCTTTCAATATCCCTCTCAGTCTTTCCATCTCTCGTAAACATACTTCCCAAATACACAAACTCGTCTACCTGCTGCAAGTATTCATCATTCACAACTATATTGCACACTGTTTTCGTACTCTCTCTTTCAAACACCATGACTTTAGACCATGGATAAGTAAATTTGTTATAATAAGGTTGTTAACCCAATAACCAAATATTCATATTATTATTTTTTTTTTAAAATGGCATCCATTCCCAGGTTATGAATAACCTTCCGATATTTGAAAATATCGTACTTCCATCACAGTAAGCAGATTATGTTGTTTCTGTCGTGATGGAGGACTTAGCCAGCCGAGTAATTGAACTCACCATGCCTGAGTGGGGCCCAGATGCGATGCCAACTGTTCGATCAATTGATTCTGTATGTATACAAGATTTAGTGCAAAACGAGCTTATTATTTAGCCAGAAAAATGTTAAGCGTAAGAGATATTATTAAACGTGAGAAAGATAATGAATATGAATCAGGAATAGAACAATATATTGTTTTGTCTGAAACTAAATATATATCTGTTGTTGCGGCGATTATTCTATTTCCCGATAGTAATTATCAGGAAATGATGATGCGATTGCGAAATAAAGGAGTGTGATGTGGATGGAAAAAGGACTCACCGAATTCACTGATCACTCTCCCATGGCGGCTTGCGTGCTTGTCGACCGGGCAATTCCGGGTAGAGGATGGGTCTCAGCAACTGGTTGGGTCCGGAACTCAACAGCGCGTTCCTCAGTAGTAGTGCGGTCGCGTCAGTGATTCAATTTGGAATGAATGCTGGGCAAAGATTGAGTCGGGAAGCCAGGACTGGAGCGGGCAGGGCAGGCACACAACACACTTCTATGGGTTTGTCTATTCAGTGTCCTAGACTGACAAATCAGGCAATGCAATCATATTGGATTGAACATCATCATTCTATAATTCTATTATTATGTTTTTGTACAGTACTTGAGAACTGACACGCTATGTTCATCCATAAAGCAATTATGTCAATTGTTATGGTACCGAATGTATCCTTTTTATTATTATTATTTTATAATATTTTTAATCCGGCTTATGAGCACTGAAAATCGTGGATATTATTTTATTATCTGGCAATGAATATCTAAATTATTTTATGTGGTTGGGTGCCTGTCATCATCGTTGCGCTACATCCCGGTGGAATTTGTCCTTCTCTACAAACGCACTCTACTGGCTGCAGTCTCTTGCTATTCACCTCCAGTGATAGATACTCCCAATATTGCCCTGGTGAAAGGCCACCATTCTGAATCGAATCGTCGCTTTTTTATGTGATTACCACACAAGAGTTTCAGCTGCTCCCAGCCGTCTGGAGAAAGTGAGACTATGGCATCCCCGATTGGTGTATTTTGTGAAGCTGAAGGTAGTGAATAGGGGAAGGAGATGCGGGAGAGGAAGGTGTTTAAGTACTTGGGTAATATGTTTCATTTTAAATGAATAAATTGTGAAATAACAAAAATTAATCACATAAAATTTACCGGCGAACACCGGGATTTAAACCCGCGACCTCCGGATTCGTAATCAAGAATTTTAACCACCCAACCATTAAGGCTGTCAAATGAATTGGCTTTAGCCGTGTTCAATGACCAGATTATTCAGGTACTTTCCCACCTTCTTCTTCCTCTTCCTCATTTCCTTTCCCTTCCCATACCCTTCAGCCTCCCAACATACCGTAATTGGTGTTGGCATAGTATCACTGGCCCCGGTTTGCAGGGAGCAGTTGGAACTCTTTTGCGGTATTCACATAAAAAATGTTTGACCTTCCCGTTTTGCTCCAATCTTCTATTAATCTCTTCCTCGGTTTACCACTGGGGCCCTCCACTTGGTCGCGATTATTCACCAAGAGAATTTTGAAAAAGTGCTTTTGTTTTTATAACATCGTATATGTTCTTTGAATCTAGTTGAGTCCTTCCCGTCTGCCCTATATAGGTAGCGTTGCAGTCGGTGTGATCACAATAATAAAAACTAACAGCTGTCACAATAATAAAAACTAAAAATACTGGCAGAACTTACTAATTAAATTTAAAAAACAAAGGATTGTTTCATCAAAATAAGTAATCTACACTTGCAACGCCACCGACTGCAAAGTTCATTTCCATAATTCGAACATGGCGCGGATACCTTTTAAAACTGTGATTATTTGAAGTAATGTGATTATGGTGTGGAATCATGGACACTCGGAGCCAGCGAAAGGAAGCGGATATACGCTCTCGAAATGTGGTACTGGAGGATAATGCTCAGTATTCCATTGACAGCCAGGCGTACAAATATATTAATTCTGGACGAGCTTGGCATCTACACTTGCTGCCAGCGTATCCTAAGATTATTTGGACGTGTTGCTCGCCAAATCTATAACTCCAACCTCGAGAAGCTCATGGTCACTGGCAAAGTGGAAGGCAGGAGAAGCAGAGGAAGGTCATCGTTGGCGTCAGAATGACCAAATTTCGCAGGTGTCCGGAACGTCGGTGTCCGCAGCTCTCCACGCAGCGCATGCTCGCGAGAAGTGGAGGTCCTTGTACACGGGGGAGATGGGAGTGGGGGTCACAATCTTCAAACCACTCAACAGGAAGATTAGCGATTTCAGAAAAATTATTATTATTAAGATTCTAATGTCGAAATTACCGCTTGTTTTTCCGATATAAAATGTAATCGTATATAGAAAATAAAAGTTGTTAAAACAAAGTAATATTGTTTATTAATTGATAAACTAAAGTTCTTAAAAACTTAAGACAAGATTTTTGTGCATAGCGCAAAGGGTAACAATTATTTTTATAAGCAATAATTATTAGCCTGAAACACTCATCCAAATTGAAAAAAAACCTTTCCGAGCAAAGATAAATATCGCCGACAGGACTCGAACCTGCACCCTTCTGATGTCCGGTCAGATACTCTCTGAGGCTCTACCGTTGAGCTACGTCGGCTTATCGCAAACCCGCCAAGTTAATCAATATATACGAGTGTTTAATTCAATAATTACTGTTTTTATTATATTTTCACCTGTAAACAACCAACTTTATTAGTATGAGAAAGGCTTGTAACGGCTAAATATATATAGAGCATCTGACCGGACATCAGAAGGGTGCAGGTTCGAGTCCTGTCGGCGACATTTATCTTTGCTCGGAAAGGTTTTTTTTTTCAATTTGGATGAGTGTTTCAGGCTAATAATTATTGTTTATAAAAATAATTTTTAATATTGTTTAGTTTAATAATAACGAATGGAAAGCCACAAATTGATAGGTTCTTCTTACAATGTTTTCTTCTGAATTCAACAATTTATTCGTATAAAATAAAATACGCTTTTTGCGATGTGGTTTTAGCGTTATTTGAGACAGGCGGTCGACGCGACGAAGCAATTTCAACCCTATCACTACCAGCGCAATGAGTATGAGGCCACTCCCTGAAAGTCAAGGTCATTTGCATATTATTCACACATTCACATTCATCGGCGACGAAGTCTTGCGGAACAATGGCAATTAACCCATTGAATAATGCTACACAATACACTGTACACTGTATTATACATCTGACCGGCATTCCGCTTTTATTGGTATTACGCTACTGGTATTATGCATGCTGACTTGATCTTCGCCGCTTCCTGTCCAGCCTTTTTATTTCCGGAACTTCCGAAATGCAAATGGGAAGGTGTTTTTCTATTGATGTTGGTGATGTGTTTGCATAATATCAATGGCGTGCATTGCTCCTCGACCAAGGGCTGACTGTAGTGGTGGGCGAAACGGCTCGGTTTAGTGAGCCGGATCACTAAATCAGCTCTCTGTAAAGACAATCCACATGAAAACTGGGCGAAAAACGTATCGTGTAAGAGCGTTTTAAGGGCTTCTTTAGGAGAGCGAGGGAGAGGGCATGGTGCTGGGGGACGCGAACCGTCTTTCAATCGAGTCGCATCACCGAACCGTTACACCACAAAGAGCTGATTTAGTGATGCTGCTCACTAAACCGAGCCGCTTCGCCCACCACTAGTTTACCGTAGTTTTTCAGGTATTGATGCACTTTCATCACGAAAACCTGAACATCTTATATGAAGCAGCGGGTAATTCTGCTGAGAGCCTTATCAGTTGTGGCGCTATTTATTGGAATTACCATTAATGTAGTTTCGACTAGTTGTCTAAACAATTTTTATCTCTAATTCTAATGAACTATACAAAATAACCCACCACATACGTTCCGAAGGTGATAAATATAATAAAATAGCTGGGAAAGCTATTAAATGTGTAACCTAACTTTGATGAATTACCTTAATAAATTAAAATTATAAAATCCCCGATTTTAAGATCTCTTTTTTATATGAATCTGTCTTTCATCATCGTTACTCAGGGTTGTTATCAGTTAAAATATTCATTAACTTCTCACGAAATAAAATGTTGTAAATAGAGTACCTATCAGTCAATGAATTATTCATTACTATTTTTCTTTTTTCCACGCGAATTCACACAATACATACCAAAAACACTAATAATTTTAGTGCTATATTATTAGTAATTCTTTTTTTTTCATAATCAATAGAAAAAACACGTTTCCAAATTATTTGAGGAAAATTTTATGAATATTTTGTGTCTTTAATTTACTTGATGAATAAGGCCCTCCAGTCCATTTTTTTAAATCATTAATGACGTTCAAACTTAAATAGCAGTATATTTCATTTTTATTTTCTAAAGTTAGTTTCCATGGTTAAAATTATTTTCAATGTTTCAATTTTTCAAAGCCCGTCAAAACGCTCCAAATCTATGGCCGGTCGGTTTTGATCAGTTTTGAGGTTAGAATGTCAAATGTAAAAAACAAGGATAGACTTTACCGTACATAATTGTATATTATTTTTATGGTAAACCATTAATTAAACATAAGTGACAAAATTATGTACCTTTTTTAGAAACTTCAACTCAAAGAATAATAATAGTATTGACCATTAACATTTTCATAATATCCGCATTGATAAATGGTTTGATAATGAATGCTCTAATTTCTTTCATGAAAAATAATTTTTTACATTGAACAACAATGATAGAGCTTAAATTCACCCAAATTAAGTTAAAATTTGGCCAAAACTAAAAAAAATACATTAAAAATGCAAAACAAAATCGATTTTTTTTTCATACTAATCCAAAAACAGAATGCTCACGTGACGTCAGATGTTCCAAATGCAATGGTACCAACATAACACGTTGTTTTGATATACCGATTTATAAATTCTACGTATAAATTATAAATAATGAAAGTTAAATATTCAGAATGGGCGTTTGCTGATCTATATGAATATATATTTTTAAGGTCATTATATTTTTCACTAGAGTTCCTTATTAGCAGTGCCCGCTATATTTAGGTTCTGTTTTGTCCAAACCGAACAACTTTATAAAAACAAGTAGAATTGACACTGGGGTTAATCTTTTAAACCTTTTTTTTATTATTTTTTTTTGGAGGCGCAGTTTCTCAATGCACGCCACTGCATGAAATATGGTTACAAATGAGAATGGCTTCAAATGTTAACCATGTCACCGATGACTCTAAACTTATTTATAAATTCCCACGTAGTTCGTTTTTCCTAAATTTCTTGTAACTTTGTGGCATTGCCTTTTATGGAATTAATATATTAGTAATGTAATTAAAAACACAGTAAAACAATTATTTTTACTTTTCATACGATGCTCTAGTGTGAATCCAGAGATTCCGGGCTCAAACGCCGGCGTCCGCAAATATTATATTTTTATTGAACTTGTGTTATTTTACAATGTTCGCATTAAAAATAATATTATATTTGCGGCACTTTCCAGAGTGGTAGATACTTTCAGTATTGCCCTTCTGAAAGTCCACCATTCACAATCGACGCGTTGCTTGGAATGGCTTCAGCCGTGTTTGGTGACCAGATCTGAATACCAGGCACTTCCCAATCTTCCTCTTCCCCATCTCCCTCCCCTTCCCTCTACATTCATCCCCCGAACATATCCCGTGAAAAATATAACGGTTTAAAAAAAAAGTTCACATTGATAAATAATCGCCGATTCTGAATATATAACTGTTATTGTATATAATTATACGTAGAATTTATAAATCGTTATTTAAAAATGAATAAAACATCCTTTCTTCAAGACGCCCTATTTGGTTGGAATTATTGAACTACGCGGAGGTTTGCGCGTTTTAAATTCCTTCTGTGTAAGTTCATTCCGAGTGACCCCTGTGACGACACGCACCCCCCGCCTCCTACCGCTCGGATTCTGGCCGTTTAGCTGGTTTTAAAAAAAAATACTTTTAGAATAATGTAACTATGAAAACCAACTTTAAAAAAATAAAATAATACTGATATTTAAAAATGGACTGGGGTTCCTTTTGGTGGATGTCATAGTCTCATTGGCTTCAGGCGGTTGAGAGCGGTTGGAACTCTTGTGCGGTATTCATATTTAAAAAAATGGTCTACTCGTACGGCGGCATGTACAGTCCAGTTTATTGTTATCAACAGTCAAAACTACAAAACTGAACTTGAAAAACGACGACCACGATTAATTCCCTCACTTTTTTTTTCTATTACGATGTTTCTATGAACGACACAGCTGTCCACTACATAGACATTGTGGACTATCCACGACGAAGTTAATTAATTTCCTGGATGCCACTTCCGTTCTGTAAATATGTAGGTATAATTTATGTGTGTGACCGCCACCCGTAAGTTTTTATGCGTGTCTAGCCTGACCTTTGTAACCTTTAACGTCTAATGAAATGTCCACACGACCTAGATAACACATATCAATTTACGTGATATAACGCAGCACACCAAGCGTGTTCTCTATTCCGATTTGTAACAAAACTGATGTTGCTGATAATCATGAAATTGCTTGACTCCTAGGGCTTGGACACATCGATGAAATTGATCATCTCTTCAAGAAAATAGTTCTTCTTCTTCGTATGGTGGAGGAGAGTTGGTGGAGGTCATCCTGGGATGCTGAGGTTATTCTGCCAGTCGATGGCATCGGTAGTCACTTTCGTTCAGCACAGATGTGCCATAGAGAAACTGATAGACATTCTTCTACGTTGTGTTCCATTGTTTGAATATGTCCACATTCGCAAGGTTCGGAATCCTTTAAACCCCATTTATGCATCATACAGTGGCCGTGACTGCACTGGATGCGGTTTAATGGGATCCACGTCTTCAGAGAGAGAGAGAATCCTGTCAATTTAATAGTAGGGTCTATAACAAGGTGCTTGTTTTTCACGTCCGAGGTCTGCCACTTAGTTCGCCACGACTCTTCAGGAGAGTATCGTGATAGAAGCAGTCTTTCGTCTTCAGTCCAAAAGAAGTGTTCCACTCAACGTGCGCGTAGCAGCAATAGATAAAGTGTAATCGATACTTTCAGTATTGCCTTGTGAAATACTAAGATTCTGTTGATCCCAGAGACTGAAGACGGCTCGACATGTTGGAGAATGTCATAAATAACGTTATCACAATTTTCTCAGTAATTTCGTTTTGTTTAATAACTATATTGAGAAATTCCGGCAAATATGTGCGATTGGATCATCAGCAAAAGCAATTTTTGTATTTCAGCAAGCACTGAACAGGAAACCGGCAGAATTATATTATGGGCTTGTCCGTGTGCTCGAAGCAAGCTCAATTTTCCTCACTCCTGGTGAAATTGATAAAACATTTTCAATTTTTGTTATACCTTGAGTAGCTTTATCGGTTTGTATATTGACTGGTTTGTATAGCACTTAACCTTATGCTTATATTATGCACATATTGCATTTGCATGTTTTATTTTCTTCTATTTACTTGCATTGTTATATTACATACTTCTAATATTATAAGTTAACCTTCGCGGTTCAATGTTGTAATATCAAACATGTGTATTACATAGAGGTATATAAATAGAGTCCTTACAAAATCACTCTAAAAAGTTGTTTCCGCGCTTGAAAAACGAAGAGGGTAAAGCGGTGGTCGATGTTGACCGAATCCTTCCGACCGCGAACGAACGGAAGGGACCGCCGGCCGCGCCTCGGTCCGGAGCATTTCTTGCCAGCGGCACGTGCCGACTTCCAATGCTCTTTGAGTTTTTTTTTAGTAATAAAAAGGCCATTTTACAGTATATTAATAATGGTAAAACCGATGTACACCATTGCTTTTTATATTTTTTCCAGAACAACTTGTGCAATCATGCATGCATTTTGCAGTAATCTTTGGAGATTCATACCCGGCGAGCGCTTGTAATCGGCTGAAGCCCGTGTTATCTCAATGTAGCCAATTGTCCTCATTTATGTTGTTCATATTTCGAACACTGATGTTTACTCTATTCATATACCGCAACGATTATAACAAAACATTATTATGAAATATTAAATAATAAATTTATATTAGAAATTTAAAAAAAAAACTTATTTTTATTATTAATGCGATCCACCTGCTAAAATTCCAACAAAATCACGCGCTCCTCATGCAGGTGGCGACAAGGTTGAAAGTCCCGCTTTCGCGTTTCGATTTACGCAAAAAAAAACATCACCAAAATGCGTGTTTTATTCTATTCTGTATCGCAACATAATTATTAAAATGTTTTACGGTCATATTCTAAAAAACTTAATTTACCACAATGAACAATACGACAATATCGGAAAAAGGGGTTCGTAAGTAGGAGAGTTTGCCCTTTAAACATTTTTTTAATGCATAATACTTTTTTTCTAAGCTTATAAAAAGACACACCAACAAAATGTCCGGTTAAAGGAAAGGCCGAGGTGTGCTCTACTTGCAGTATTTAATTAAATCATCTATGATATTTCTAGGCCATCAAATTCTCAAACCGAAAACACATGATTTTGCATTACTTCCGTATATAAATAAAATCAGTAAAATAACAACGCCTAAACAAGAATTAATAATAGTTATTATTATTAAAATTTATATTAATAATATTCTAAATATAGTTATTAATGTGAAAATAAATTTAAGAGCCAGCTATTTAAAAAAAATATATTTTTAATAATATTTAATTGGCTATTAACACATGTTTTATTGTTTGTTTCGTACTTTGTATATATAATAATCTTGTTTATAAATTACATAATGTTACCTACTATTTCATGTAAAAGGCCAATAAGGAGGGGTTAATAAGTTAAATAAATAAAATGTCGAAATTCTCGCAGCTGACGATTTTTTTTTCCTAGGCCCTGCCTGCGGTGAAAAATCTTCACCCTTCTTCTAGGATTTATCAGTTCAGTGTTGTTGATGTTCAATTAATGAGTTTAGAACAGCGGAAGCATTTGCGGTTTCCAATCAGCCATTTTAAATACAACAGAATTAAAAGAGCATTTTATTCCTATTTTAGTACTGGCAATACTGAATACAGTTCGTTGCTCGTATTTCATAGTTTTAAATAGCATTCTCAGAATTATCTCATAAGGAGGCTTTAAGCTCTCCGATTATCTTCTTTTTTAATCCATTCTCTCCCGTACTATTAGTTTTGCTCGGTTAAGGGTTAGTACTCAAAACTGGTCCCAACTGTGAGTGTTAGGAGCTTTGGGATTATCGCATCCCCAATTGGGGTATATTCTGAGGCTGACGGGAGTGGGATGGGGAATAAGCCGGAAAATATTCTATTCCAGATAATCTATGTATAGCGCTGGTGAAAGACCACCATTCTGAATCGAAACGTTGCTTGAAATTGCAATAGCCGCGTTCAGTGACCAGATCTGAACAGTTTTTTTTACTTCCCAGCCTTCCTTTTCCACATCTCCTTACCCTCCACATTCCGTTCTCCACAAAATACCCTAATTGAAATGCATGGTCCCACTGACTCCACTGGACTTGGAACTTCATTCCGAAGCTATTCTATTTTCAAATTCGCAAAAAACAAAGAAGAATCCAATATTCTCAGTATTTTCAAAAAAATATGTATTCGTAAAACAGTTTCACGATATTACGGAAACTTTCTCAATAATTTGAAAGTTGAAAACTATTGCCAAATCGCCCTGCACCAGACGAAATTGCACAAACTTCTCCCAAACACAAAATATTGAGTTGCCCGTATTGGAAATATTTTGCTAACGATAAATAAAATACATCTCTCAATACTGGCAATGTATACCGCTACGTAATATTGCGTCCTCAAAATAAAAAGCACGATATTTCAATTTTGAGGTTAATATAAATAAAAGTACAGAAATATGTTTTCAACGTTTTCTTACAATTTGATTTATTAACTGTTTTAATTAAAAATAATTATTTTCACTTAGCCTTATGCATCCGTTCGTAACGCTTGACACCTTTTTTAACTAATATTTGGTCTCCCGTCCGATTTCGCCGTTTTATAAACGTTCGTCAGATTACCGGTCGTTTGACTGTTGCCCGGCGATCGCTTATTTAAAACCGTGCACTGTTTAAATTAAAAATACAGTAATTTGCATTTGTGAAATAGATTTCTTGTGGAGCAGTATAATTGTAAGTGTAATAAAAAACGGACGGATAACCATCCGTTAACGAAACGGAAATTTGGTGGTTCGTTTATAAAACTGGCCCCTAGAAGTTAAACTGTTTAAAATTAGACTCGCGATTCAATTTGCCAATGTTTTTGCTTCATTCTATGGACCTTCCTAATAAAAACTGAAATTTTCTCCTTGGAAAAATTATCATTAAAAAAACAGTTCAAAATCAACACCAGCGCTATATACATAGAGTATTTGGAATAGAATATTCCTCATCTCCTTCCCCTCCCCACTCCGCCAGCCCCATAATATATCCCAATTGGGGATGCGATAGTCCTAATGGCTCCTAACACTCACAGTTGGGACTCTTGTGGCGGTATTCACATAAAAAATAGTGTTTTAAATAGTTTAGGTGAGATAGATAAAATAGATACTCCATCGTTTACTTTGAATTTCGAATACTATGAAATCGTCAAATATTTGAATGTTTTTATAAAAAGTTGCGTTTTCCAGACCTTGAGGAAAACGTAACATTTTTAATAAATCAAAAAAAAATTGCGCTCTGAAGCCAGTTTTTGAAAAATGACGCCCTGAAGAATAAAACAATCCGATTAATTGCACCCTCGAGTCTCGTTCGAAAAACGACTCCCGCGGGAAAATTTATTGCACGGAAAATTATTTTGTTTTGCATCCAAACACAGCCGAGACGCGAACCGTGCCTCGATATTAGAATTTTCTTTCTGGTACTATGTCTGCCATCTGTTAACCAGTTTGAAAATTATCGATTTCGGCGCTTGGCGAGAATTTTTGAAACAGTTGTTTTATGCTTTTTTATAGCTAGCTAGATGATTTTTAGTTATGACCTATATTTTGTTTAATTTTAATTATTTACTTTAATAGGTGTGTCACTATTTGTCTATTCTTATATTATTATTTTTCTATGTTTATCATTTCTCCATCTTGTCATTATTTTTTTTTGTACAGTGCGTATCCTGATGAAAGAAGCTTTGCTTCCGAAACGTGTAGAATCAGTGGTGTAAACAAAGTAGTTGTTATTAATTTTATTTATTTACTTTGTTCACAGCTTGGACGGGCATACGAACAGATCATCAAGCCCTTGGAGAAATTCCGTAAGGAACACATTGGTGCTGTTAAGGTAATACACAATTTTAACTATATTTAGCGTTTTTTTTAATATATATATATTTTTTTAAAACTTTATTACAATAGTTTATGTAATCAAATACATTATATAAGGTCTGCTATGTGTTAGAAGCTCTCCCCAGCATTAATTTATCGGGTTAAGGCGATGCAATGGGAAGTAATGTAAAATCATGTGTTTTTAGTTTGGAAAGTTGATGGCCTAGAAATATCACAGATGATTTAATTTTTTTTCTCCAAATCGTTAAAAACTGCGGGCAAAGCCGGGTGCTACAGCTAGTAATGAAAATACAAATATGAAAGTACTTACTTTCTTACGTAACACGGTGTTTCATTTAATAATGTTCGCTGTGGAAGGGAATTTGACTAAGGGGGGCTTATAGGATTATGTCCACTCAAAAAGCTTGTTTTTCTATTTTCATAAGATTGTTGATCATTGCCTTGTGTACAATATTTTTAATAAAATAAAAATATCGGTTATAATGTAAATATGCAAATATTGTGCCAGGGGTCCTCTAGGTACTTTTGGTATCCGGCTTCGCCCGAGATTTGAGCTTTGTAAGATGAGTACATAATTCGTTGAATTAAGCTTCCGCATTCAGAATTTCAATGTACGTATTACAAACTTCCCTTGAAAACTTGAAGTTTTGATGTAAAAAAATATTATGTAAAAATGCTTCTTTTGGGGTCTTTCCCATCTTCTGCATAATTATGTACATTATATTGTTGTATTGTTGTCTCCCTCTTAATATCTTATCTCTCTTTTCCCCATTTTATTACTATGAATATAAATACATGCAAACTCCTGTCATTTAATTAGTATATTTTTTAGTCCCGGTGAAGATTTAGCAGGATCGAAACTAGTTAACATATACGAGGTGTGTTCAAAAGAAAAGGTGAATTTTGAATTTTCGCGGGCTGTGCACATTCGATTGTCGATTTTTTTTATGTTGGTACACACTAACTGTTGTTGGTACACATATGTTAGCATTATCAGCCATTTTGGATCAGTGGTTTGTTTTTGACAACTGGAAAGGTTAGTCACGTTTTTGGGTGTTCTTCGATTTTTTATTTAGGTTCGTTTTCTGAGGCATCATCAGTCCGATTGAAGAGAAATTTTAGATTTGCTTTATTTTCTATGTCCTCATCAGCATTTCTTCAAAAAAAATTGATTCTTTTTAGAAAAAAATTGTTAATAATTGTTAATCCTATGGAGGAATTTCCTAGTTTTGGTCGGAACTTGATAGCCGTTTTCTGGGGCATCATCAGTCCGATTGAAGTGAAATTTTAGATTTGCTTTGTTTTCTATGTCCTTATCAGCATTTCTTCAAAAAATCCAAAAAATCGATGTTTTTAGATTTTTACTAAAATAATAAAAAGTAAAAAATCGAAGAACACACAAAACGTGACTAACCTTTCCAGTTGTCAAAAACAAACCACTAATCCAAAATGATAATGCTAACATATGATAAACATACGTGTACCAACATAAAAAAAATCGATAATCGAATGTACACAGCCCGCGAAAATTCAAAATTCACCTTTTCTTTTGAACACACCTCGTGTACAAAATAAAAGTGGATTCGTTCAAAGTGTATTTCTTTTATTTCACCATGTCAATCCACAAAATGTTTGTTTATTATAAAAATCTAAAAAATATGTGTTATTTTTTATCATAATCTTTATTCTGATGTTTATTTAAAAAAAATAATTACATATATGAAATTCCTACGATAGAAAAAAATCGCAAAGCATGCCCCGAAAAATGTAAATAACACATTTGTATCTGTTTTTTAACATGCTATAGGTATGAAAAAAATCACAAGTAATCTTGAATTTTTTGCTGTATTAAATTCGTGTTTTATTAAATATTTTTTTAAACAATCGCTTACGCCCTAAGCCGTCTTTATATTAGCGCGCTCCCTCTTTCTCCTGTATTCACATATCTCATTTCAATGTTCAGTTTCCGCTCGGAGGGTATTGCTCGGTCTTGACAAATATGGAAAATTCATATTTCCTAGCTCCTTGATGGAAATGATATTGCTATTTAAAAAAAAAGTTCCGTTGACCTATGAATTCCAGTCTGAAAGAGTTGTCGAAATTTCACGATGCCAAATCTCACATTTCGAAAAACTTTGCTTCTTCAAAATAGCTTTTTTTTTAATGGATTTAAATTTTATTTAAGTTTTTAATCTAGCAGGACTGGGTGGATAGTGCAAACCCAATCTGCCATATTACGTGTGATGGTAGTAGATTTTCAAATATTGTCAGGTTATTCGTAACCCGGGAATGTTTGTCTTTCTTTATTAAAAAAAATTGAATATATGTAAATACAGAAATGAATATAATAAAGAAGGTAAAATAATAATATTAATATGTATATATTTTACAAAATGATAACTACACAAAAATAAAAGAAAGAAAATGAAAAACGTAGTAGTTAATAATAACATAAATTAAATTAATTTAAGAGAGGAGTGTAAGGAGGATATATGACGCGAATGTGAATGGAAGAAGAAGCCGGGGACGCCAGACGAAGACATGGCACGATCAAGTGAATCAAATATTTGAGTCGGGCCATGTCAGATGTTGGAATAACAGAAGAGAATGTATGAGGCGTTGTATGAATGTGAATGAAGCAAGAAGTGTATTCCAAGTGTATTCGAGTTGTTTGGCGGTCCGTCCTCTCTGTCTACCCCTGCGGAGAAACGGCGTGATGGTTAGTTAGTTAAATTAATTTAATTAAAGGGATCATCTTTCAGGTTGGTAGACGATATGATACGTGGAGTGCGTGTGTGTGTTTTTTTTAACATAAGCCTTTTCGATTTAATTAATTTCACATTATTATTATTTTTTAATTAATCGTATTGTTGAAATGTTAATTTTTTACTTTTTTGCAGGAGGGGAAAAAGAAATTCGACAAGAAAACCGCCAAATTCTGCCAAACCCAAGAACGAACGTTGAACCTTTCGACGAAGAAACAGGACACAGTCTTCCAAGAGGTGAGTCACCCATCCAGTTACCGAGATTAAAACTAACTGGCCCGGTCAGTGGCCGAGTTGGCATACCACCTGGGTCCCTCCCAGGCGTCGCAAGTTTTATTCCTAGGCTTGCTAAGTCCTCCGTCACGACACAAGCAATATCTTCCGCTTACTGTGGTAGTAGTAGGAGATTTTAAAATATTGTCAGGTTATTCGTAACCTGGGAACATTCGTCTTTCTTTAAAAAAACTAAAAAATACTTTAAGTATCGCCCTGGCGAAAGACCGCCATTCAATCGATGCGTTCCTTGAAATGATAATAGCCGTGTTTAGTGACCGGATCTGAATAGACAGGCACTCCCAAACCTCCCTCTTTCTTATCGTCTTCTCATCCCCACTAGTTTCAGACACTCGGGAGCAGTTGAGACTATTGTTCAGTACCTATTCACATAGAAACAATTTATAATTAGTCTAATTTCGTGCTAACTCTGCCAGTTCCACGCCTCACTACTATGATCAGGGTTGGAATCAGCTCTTCATTGTGAACTGCTAGTATAACTGGACAATTTAATATTAGGTAAAGAGTTTAGTAAATTTACGTCGGACCCTTCATAACAATGCCTGGTTCGAGGGTTCGAACTCCCAACCCTTGGATTATAAAAAAAAACTACCCTTATTTCACAGCAATCCTAACTGCATTTATTGCAACACTTTTATAGCGTTTTATTATGTGTTGATGGATTCTGGGAACAAAGAAACTAACCCCATACCCCTTTTTGTGCACTATTGACCCCGTCACCACCCCAATCCACTAATCACATACACGGCTGCCAAATTTGTCATTCAAAGTTTGCAGTCATAAAAAATAACAATGGCGAAAGAACCATTGTCTTTTCCCGCCTCTTTCGCATTGAGATTTTTCTTTGTTCTGGATACAATTTCTAACCTCAACCGAAAAAGCGGAACATCACAAAAAAAAGTCTCAAATTATATCATCAAAAACGTACAGCAAACATTTTTGCTCCATTCCTTTTTACTCGGTTGTATAATTTCGAACGCGTGGAAACATTGAAATACTTTAACCGAAAAGGCGGTACTTCCACAAAAAATCGTATAAATGATATCATCAAAATCTTACAGAACACATTTATTCCATTCCTTTTTACTTAGTGGTATAATTTTATCGTCTAATTTCGAACTGGTTGATGATTAGCTCACCCTCCGATACTCATGCGCGTAGTTAGCTTATTTTCCGCAAATAACCTAGCTCCGTCCCTCTTTACCATGAATAACTAATTTGAATTTTCATGGAACTTTCTCGCTCTCTCACTCGGGGAGGCATGTCATAGTAAACGTCGTCTCTTTCTAACCCACCCATTCAATAAAATATAGGTTAACCCCACTATCCAATAAAATTGTAACACCCTCAGTTTTTAAAATAAATCGAAAAATATAAATACCGTGCATATTGTAAAACGTGTATACCGCACGAGAGTCCCAACAACTGGAGCCTATGGGACTATTACATCCCCAATTGTGGTTGTGAGGCTGAAGGGAGTTGTGAAGGGAAGGAAATGGGAAGATAAAGTTTGGTAAGTACCTGGCTATTCAGATCTGGTCAGCCACGGCTAAAGTCATTTCGAGCAACATTTCTATTTTGAATGGCGTCCTTCATCAGGGCGATACTTGAGTCTCTGCCACTCTAGATACGTAGTACGTTTAACGTGTTCTTAAATAGCTTAATATTAGAGCTATTCTCCTTTGGTCTAAAGTCTTACCGTCACCATTAGCCTCTTATTAATATCACAAAATGCGGTTAAAATGGTCACGGTATCACGATTTAAAAGACAAAGACTGCTACCAAAACTAACATCAGCCACTTAATTTTTATTAAGTACACTTGAAATTGTATAATTTTATGCAATAAGGCTATAAAACCGCCATCATCATTATTAAATTCGGCCCACTGCCAACGATAATGCGCACCGCACTGTGGTGAAAATGTCCCCACTCCCCACTGTACGGAAAATACCTAGAATTGCTATCTATACCGGTTTGCGGTTTGAACGATTGATTTATAGGTATGCAATTAGAGTTGACGCGAACAACACGTACCTTAAAGTGGCATTCACAGAGTTTGTAATCGGGGTAGGCAGTAGGAAAAACAGTGAATTAATGATACACAATAAAAAATAAAATTTGCTCCTGACAACACCCTGCTTCAAGTATGAATAAGCTGCTGCGGCTGTAGCCGATGTTGGTCGGGATTACCTAAGCAACATCAGACCGCTTTGTTTATTACAAGCCAATTACTATATGTATAAATTTCCATATTTTTTCCGCTAAATAAATTATTTTGAAAGAAAACCAACATGATAATATTATCTTTATTTTGTTAGTAAAGTCGTTCTAATTAATAGATGTATCTGTGTTAACAGATGTCACCGATTGCTACATTTGCTTGAATTGCCGAAAAGCACTGCTTTTCAGACACTAACACAAACGAGTCGTTCCTTAACATGCATTGCGCACACATGTACGTTTGAATGTATAGAATATAGTCAACATTTGAATATGATGTATACGTCATTTTGCATGCTTAGTTCCTGCCTTTGACACGTTATAGTGGCGCGGTCGTGGTTGGTACTTCGCGCGTATGTTTGCAGTGAATATTGATTTCTTGCAGTAGTTTTATGCATTTTAATATATTTTCATGCGAGTAAGCTTGGGTAGGCTTATGCATCTATTTACGATGGCCCGCCTCTACATACCTCGACTTTTGTGTATTGGTGTATATGTACACATTTTCAGCAGTGGTGTACTTGCGAAACGTTACTGGGAAACAGCTTTTGTCTTGCGTCTACCTATTGTTATTAGTTAGGAAGGGACAATAAGTGTATACGATCATCGAATTTAAATTTTTAAAAAAGTTTTACGATGTGATCATTTTATTATGTCTGTTTATTAAAAAAATTTTTTTTTTAATTTCAATGGAATGGAATGTTCTTTTCTGTAGTCAAATAACAAGTTTTAAATACGCTGTATGCAAGTAATTCATATGTAAGTGTCATGTCATATAACCATTCGCTGAGATACATGAGAAACAAGACTTTTCGACTCCTACATCTAAAACAGGCCAATGAAATTGATTTTCAGTTTAAGGAAGGATTGCGATATTTTGGTATTGTTTTATCAATTTCACCAGAAGTAACGAAAGGAAGTTAAATTTCGGTACAGAGACACGCCCACAACGTACTTCTATCGGTTTAACTTTTTAGTGATTCTCCCCCTTTCCCGCCAATAAGGCGACCGTAGAGCCCCTGGCGCCAAAACCAGGAACCATAACGGAAAATGGCGGGCAAGGAAATGTCAACCGGTGACGCGATCTAACTTTTCCCGCACCTACCAACGAATATACTGCCTATTTAACTGGAACTTGCAATAAAATACAAAATACGCACTGAATGCTGTATTTTAAATACTGTCTTCGAGTATTAAAACATTGTTCGTTGTTGTTTTACGATATTTTTCATCAAAAATCTGTCAAGATCGTACTGAAAAATGTATAGAATGTGCTGACATTTTTCATGGTGATACAGTGTTTTGTGATTTCCCTTCGTGGGTGATGATTTCACCATGATTTGTGAACGAGTGTATTTTTAAACATATCGATTTTCAGTGAATTGTCGCAACAGAGTGTGAAGTTTATTTCTTGAAATAATGTATTGTTTCTTGACCTATCTAAGTCGGAAGGAAAACCCACCGATAAACTGTTGATTCTGAATTGTAAAAAAAATCTGTTTTTCTATTGAATATATAATAACGGCATTCCGAGTATATTTTTCATAACAGAACTGTGTTTGTGAAATTTTGTTTTTTCAACAAGATTCATTATAAAAATATGAAAGTAGTGAAACTGTGTTTTTGATAAATGGTGAATTGAAAATCGTCTATTATGGAAGGTATGTCATTAACGTGATTTGTTTTTATTTTTTTAATTTTTTTTTATTACTACCCGGTTTCGTCCAGGATTTATTTTTTCTCTTCGTAGAAATAAACTTTTTTTTCAATTTTTTTTTCTTCTGAACAGTTGAAAAATAATACGGACAAACAATATGGCGTTGTCCAATGTTTATCAAAAATTTCGAAGCCATTGTGGTGTAGCTACTCTACCTTTTCTATGATTTCCACTATTTTGTTGGGTAAATTTTATATCTCAAATTTAATTAAAACACTTGCTTGTAATGTCATTGTTGGGCAAGTCCATTTTTTTATTCTTTTGTTCGTGTACAATGTCACCTGTAGTCACCTGTATGACATTTTGTTTGTAATAATAATAATAATAATAAATGTTTATTCCGGTATGTGGGGAGGTTAGTGCAGTCCCACACATTCTGTACAAAATATACATGCAATAGTTATAAAAAAATATACAAAATATGTACAAGAGTTAAAAAAATAAAATAATTATAAGACAGTAGTATGGTGATACATCACAACATAAAACAAAAATTATAATAAAAAAGATAAAAAAATAATATCCTTTAAGGTGCTGCGGCGTTTATATTGTGAGGGGCCAATATATTTGTCCAGTATGAGTCGATGCTGGAGGCTGGACTGAGGCGGGCTTCCATGATGAGGATATTCCTGGAGCTGTTTATTCTTTCCCTCATTCCAGCCACCCTGGATCTTATAAGGGCTGCAAAACCGGAAACTCCCCCCTCCGTGAACATACTGGAAGCGCTGCAGTATCTGGGGAGGCCAAACATTATGTGGAAGGCGTTATTATACTGTACACGAACTCTTTCCATACTACTCTTTTTGTAGTTTGCCCAGAGTCCGCAGGTGTAAAACTTTGCGCAGAAGGCAAGGAAGAGAGTCCTTTTCACAGCGGTAATACAAAGGCGAAATCTTCTACTGAGCATATTCGATTTTACGCTGAGAGCTCGTCTTTGCCTATCAATGTCGTCATCATCCATCAGAGTACTGGTGATTAATGTCCTAGGTATTTGGTTTCTTCAGTCACCTTCAGGATCACACCGTTCAGGGTAGCTGCAGGAATACTAGTCGGGCCTTGTCTATATCTTATGACCAACAGAGCTGTTTTATTGGTGTTTTAAGACATGTTTGTCTCTTCAGCAAACTCTTCGCAGATCTTCAGGAGAATGCGCAGCCCTCTTATAGACGGTGCCATTAGTACCATGTCGTCCGCATAACTGATGTTGTTCACACACTGTCCTCCGATGTGGCAGCCTACTCTTGCATTGTTTAGCCTTTCAGTTAGTTCGTCCCATGTAAAGGTTGAACAATATCGGGGACATGCATCCACCCTGTCTGACGCCGCTCTTTAGGAGGAAAGTTTCGGAAAGACCATCTTTCCACCTTACTAGGTTTTCCTGCTATCTGTGCCACAAGTCGAGGATGTGTATCACCTCCGATGATATGCCTCTATCCCTGAGTTTAGCCCATAACAACGGGTGAGAAACCCCGTCGAAGGCCTTACTCAGGTCAAGGAAACATGCGTATGACGTGGTTTTCTTATTTCTATAGTATTCTATTCATTGTAATGTCAATGCCCAAAATTAAATTTAAATTGTCATTAAATCAAACAAAACATTATACAGTTTTCTTTTAATTACGTTTTCCCCTTGGACGTTAATGTTTGTTTAAAATGAACTGTAAAACTTGAATGTGAAGAAATTTAATGTGGAGAACAAAATTTCAAAGATGTAGTTAGTATCTTGGTGTTGCCATAATAATGAAGAAAAAAAATTGTATTCAAGTAGCCAAAAATTAATGGCGCTGTGGTCTTTAAAGAGGTTTTAAATGGCAACACAGAGGTGGCTCATAGGAAAACTCAAAATAAGTGTAAAAAAAAACACTTGTTGGTACTTTCCTAAATGAGATGATTTTACATCACATTCTAAGGCAATTTTATGTTTTAACGCTTTGTAAGGAAGATGGTTAAATGAAAAGGCGATTTCTTAGCATTCCTCAATGAAATAATTTACAGTACAAACACACCATATATATAATATAATAATTGTCAATAAATAAATAAATAAATAATATGTAAATAAAATATATTATAACCGTTTATTACATGTTAAATCAAAATATGATAAAATCTGATTTACAAATCAACATTATCAATTAAAAAAAATCGTAAAAAATGATTTTATTTTATTTGTAAAAGCAACAGTTATTGTTAACAATAACTGTTATTATGTAAAAATGAACTAATAATAAGTTTTCACTTAAGTATTTAAATTATTCAATTAAAAAAGAAAAGTTCCAAGGTTGTTAGCCTATGAGGTTAGGATGATGGGAGGAAGGGGAAGTGAAATTGAAAGTGAAAGGATCTAGTCTGTGTAGAGTTATATGTATTGGGTAAATGTTATTTATTGACTTTAGGTTTAAAATTATGACGGTTGACTCGAATAAGTCGAACTCACTGTATGAAGTGTTAAAAATGTGCGAAGCGCGTTGAATAAAGGTGTTTTGTTTTGAGTTAGTGTTGCATTGAGGTAGGCTTAGTTATGATGTTTTGCCTTGTTTCTTTAAAACAAACTGTCAAATGCGAATATGCAAATCTCAGAGGTAAACTGATGTTTTTTAATTTATTTTTTATGTTAGTACTGTACAAGAGTCACAACTGCTCCCAATTGTCTGAAGTCAGTGAGATTATGGCATTCCCGATTAGGGTATGTCACGAGGCTGGCGGTAATGGGGAGGGAAGGAGATGAGGAAGAGGAAGGTGGGGAAGTATCTAGCTATTCAGATCTGGTTACCAAACACGGCTAAAGCTTTTTCAAGCAACGTTTCGATTCTGAATGGTCTTCTTTCACCAGGGCGATACTGAAAGTATCTACCCCTCTGGAACGTGCCGCAAGTATACTATATATTATTTTTAATTAATTAATTGTGAAATAACATAAATTAATCAAATGAAATTTAATCCGCACGCCGGGTTTTGAACCCGCGAGCTCCGGATTTGTAGCCGAGGATCGTAACCATTCTAACATGGAGGCCGTCAAAATTTCGGATTATCTTGGTGTTGCCATATATAATAATAAAAAATAGCAGCAATGTAGTGAATACATTTCTAGAATATTATGCCAAGCTGTACTAAGTATCTGCTTTCTGAATCATATTTATACAAGTTCATATTATCGAGTTTCATTCCAAGCACGCGACAGTCATTTTCATGTATTTGCAATGGTTCCATTGAAACTGATTGACCTATTTTGATATCGACTTATTTGCTGAAAGCTGGTTTATTCGTTAAGAGACTCTGCGTGGCTAAACGATTTTCGATTGGAAAGTGTATACTTCTTAAATTAATCATGCATCCCTATTCTACCGTCAGTATCGCCATGGTGAAATACCACTTCGAAATATCAGAATCGAAACATTTGCTGAAAATGGTTTTAGTCGTGTTCGGTGAGGAGAACTGAATAACCAGGTTCTTCTCAATTTTTAATTTCTTTTTAAAGTGACACTTCACAATAGCGCCCTTGTGGGCACATACAGAAGAACCATATCGCTACCCTGTTGGGCAACGTTGTGAGGCGGGTTAAGGAGGGGATTTGTTAATGCGGGCCTGGAAGAGGCCCGGGTTAAATGTAGGAGGAAAGAAAGATTCCGGTAGCTCGTTCCACCAACGAGCCGATTTACACAAAAACGAGTCTGCGAAACGACCCGTTCACGTGAAGCCAACATCAACTGTGAGCGGATGTTCCGCTCGTATACGTCGATTTTCACGCACGTGCACCGGCGCGGAAGGGATCAATGCTGCTAGCTATTTCGAGCAGGCTCCATTGAAATATCTGTAGAACAGAAAGCATACCTGCATTGCCTGTGCCTTAGAGATGGCAGTCGGTCTGTTAAGAGATTGTCAATCAGACGAACCGCCCTCCTTTGCACAGAATCATGCAGGTTTATTAAGTATTTGGGGACTCCAGCCCGGAGGTGACTACCAAATTCAATTGTTGGACGTACTTAATTTGTATAGGACTAGCGGTTGGTCACTATCGAAGAATCTGCTAGTCCTGTATAAGACATTCAGTTTTTTGGAAGCCAGATTTATTCGGGCTTCTGTAGATCTCTGAAACTTAGCTGGTCTGAAATACTTACCCCGAGCATTTCAATGGAGTCAACTCAAGGAATTCCAATGGAGTCTTCTCAATCTTCCCATTCCACATCTCCCTCCCTTCCCCACTCTTTCAAGTCGCACAACATACCCCAATGAGGTTGTCTCCTACAACGAAATTTCATGTTATTTTTTACAAGTGCATCATATTAATTGGAGCATGCTTAGGACAGAACTTTTTTAATATTTGGAAAATACAGAATTTGACCGAAGATAACACATTTCACCAAAATATAAAAAAAATTAAAGACTACTTTTTTTTTTAATAAATTATTAGCGATTATATGAATTAACATTACATACAAAATGAGGTGTAAGTGTAAAAATGTTTACAGAATAAAGTTTAAGATACAAAATGGTAAATGTATTAGTTATTATATTTTGTACTATTTGATCTTTTTGTGTTTTTCTTAGTCCTCTTCACTATGGGGTCCTGTGCTGAGGCGGAATAGAGTTATTTACTTTGATGTTTTGTAATGAGGTGCGTCTTCTATGTCGTTTTTTGTATTGTTTTTAAGGTTGTTTCATTGACCTCTTTTAATATTTTGTTAATTCTGTACTTTATGGACTGGGTCCATCAATTTTTCGAAGTATTAAAAAAAATAAACAGCCATGTCAGAAGTCAGAACAACAGAAGAGAATGTATGAATATGAATGAAGCAAGAAGCGTTTGCCAAGATCGAGTTGTTTGGCGGTCCATCCTCTCTCTCCCTACTCTTGCGGAGAAACGGCGTGATGGTTAGTTAGTTAACTTTTTAAAAGAATGCATTTACCATTTCCTCAAACTCATCAATACACCTTTCGACTCTATTAATACTGTTCATAATAGGGCTGTTGAAATGTATTATTATTTTGCGTAAGGCACCACGGGTAGGGAGGGGTAGTTAAGGCGCCCCCCGGCGGCTGCCCTGTAATCGTAGCTTTATTGCGTGCCTTCTATTGTGATAGTTTTCCCATAGGATTATACGTAACAATGATTTTGACATACCCCATACGGAATATGTGCTCCCGGTAAATAGCGATTTATTTTAAATAATGCAGAGCGGATGAACGGAGAAAGGGGCGCCGGGAGAATATATATAACGCGAAAGTGAATGTAGATGAAGTTGGGACGCCCTAGGAAGACATGGCACGACCAAATTAATCAAATACTCGAATCGGATCATGTCAAGAGTCAGAATAACAGGAGAGTATGGACAAGACGATATAGGGAGCGTATGCCGAGATAGTTGTGTGGCCGTCCATCCTCCCTGCCCTCCGGAAAATGGCGTAATAATTAGTTAATTTGAATAATTTTATTTTATTTTTGACGCTAGAGGGTTGATGAAGTAATTAGTATCGGTCGAAGAGTTCTAAACTGTAACAAATTTATTAATTGATAAACTAAAGTTTTTAAGACAAGATTTTTGTGCATAGCGCAAAGGGTAACAATTATTTTTATAAACAATAATTATTAGCCTGAAACACTCATCCAAATTGAAAAAACCTTCCGAGAAAAGATAAATGTCGTTTATAAAAATAATTGTTACCCTTTGCGCTATGAACAAAAATCTTGTCTTAAAAACTTTAGTTTATCAATTAATAAATATTTGACAAGTCAAAACATTTTTCACCAATAAAATGTAGACATAATTTGTCTCGACGCCACTTATTAAGGGATTTAGCCGTTACAAGCCTTCCTCATACTAATAAAGTTGGTTGTTTACAGGTGAAATATAATAAAAAAACCGTAATGATTGAATGAAACACTAGTATATATTGATTAACTTAGCGGGTTTGCGATAAGCCGACGTAGCTCAATGGTAGAGCATCTGACCGGATATTAGAAGGGTGTGGGTTCGAGTCCTGCCGGCGACATTTATCTTTGCTCGGAAGGTTTTTTCAATTTGGATGAGTGTTTTAGGCTAATAGTTATTGTTTATAAAAAATAATTGTAAC
>JAHDVE020004058.1:0-126073 GCA_022606495.2 Halesus radiatus
ATCCTAAATAAATTGTCAAGAGATTATTTGAAAACACAAATTGATGAAATATCTTCAAGTGACCTAAGATTTTGAACTAAAACATTTAAAATCAATTACATTAGTTATAATTCATTTTAATACTTTTTTATTTTATTTTTACATACCATAAGTTAACCTTTTAATGAAGAATCACGTTTTATAAAAAGGTACCCACCTCATTAGATATTAATGACCTTTTTTGTCTCTAGTTCTTAAAGTGACATTTGAATTTGGGCTTGACGTGAATTGTCAAAGACATCAACATCTATATAATATTTACTAGCTAATTATCTTTGAAGTAAATAATAACGTAATTGACAAAATACTTTTTGAGTTTTCATCTTGCGATGTTTTACATCGCAAATATTGACATTTTTGATGAACGTCGCTTGCTGAATTCAACCGGAACCGTCCGATACTTTTCAACTGACAGCTGTCATCCGAGAGAATCGGAACCGTAGTTAAGTAATAAGGTTTTAAACGTAAGAAAAAAGTTAAGGAATCTTCCTTAAAAAGAACGGGAATTGCGCCGCAGGTCGCTCAATGCTTTGCCTACCTACCGTATTTATAAAAAAAATAATAAATTTGTTTGTATTGATTTTCATTAAATTAATATCTTTAAGGACATAATTACTTGAGCCGTCCACCCAATGATTTACACGTATTAATTCATGCGGCTAGGTTATAATTACGTAGATATTAACTGCTAGTCCATGGATAATATTATTATTGGGGCAGTGCGTTTAGCCCGGATCAGTGGATGAGCCGAACATTATATATTACCATAGACAATAGGACGTTTCTGAATACCTACATCATAAACTAAATACCAGGTACCAACGCAACGAACTGTAATTATTACTATTATGTTACGCATTATCGATTTTGAAATAGATACCAATTAAATTATTGGTAATTCGATAAATTGGTGTTGGATTACACGAATGGTGAATACTACGGAATTTAGGAAAGGTCAGGTAAACGGAGGAGGTTGGTGACCTCCGTAAAGTTGATACAAAATTGCTTTTATTTAAATATTCATTCTCAAAACATATTTGACCTACCTACTTCCCTTCAAAAGTTTTTTTTTTGTTAGGCGACAAAACTGAAATAATGAAACTAGGTTTACAGGTTAGATTTTTCGCGAGTAGAAACGTCTAATATTTATAAACAGCTGATGTGTACCAGGACTTGCTCGGGTTGTTTTCTTATGGGATAAAGTTAAGAAGTTGTGAATTCTTGCTTTTCGTTTGGGTGTCATAATTGATTTGACAGCGAAAGTAATGCCTTGTGACGACTATTACTATCTCTAAACAATGACATTTATTTTTTCATTAAATATATCTAAATAATTAAGTTCTTAAGTAGGTACCTACTTGTGTTTTCTATTTTGAAAATATTCTACCCAAACAAACCTTCTTCCTTTGAATATGTAATCTGTGTCTAACCAGAGTGATATATCTATGGGATAACCTAAATGCAACATGGCGGGTTCAATGTTTTTCATACTAATTATAAAACATTATAGCAACAGTTTTACATATTGGATTCAAATTAAACTAACTCTCTAAACCTTCCAGGTACTAATAAGAACAGACTGTGATATTTTCAGCGAAATTTATGTACTTTTCGAGAAAAACGAGGACGGATAGACTGACAAATATTTATTTTTATATATATAGAAATAAATCAAATTCTAAAATCATGAAAAATTGATTTCTTTAATGGGCTATATTTCATAATTTAAATCAAAAATAAATAAAATGTTTATAAATCGTATTAGATATTTTTTGGACCTTTAATTTAAAAGAAAGATCATTCATTTTGGATGGAACAGGCAGTGCAGTCGTTCCTCTTAAACTAAGCTGGTTTTAAAAGATTCAAGACCCCCCGACTGTCTTCGTAAAAGGACATCATAAGTTTACATGTACTGGATAACTAATTATAATAAACCAATTAAACACCAAAAATAGACAAATTGCCTTATGGCTTAATCCATTTTTTCAAATATTCAATACGAAAACATGGGGCGTACACAGGTAGTAACTAAACATTTATTTAGGAACATTAGTAGGAGCTTTAAGTCTTAGAAAATCATTTTTTCATTGTGAACCTCTCTCGCTAACTAGCATTACCAAACCGTATCAATAATGTATAGACCGACACATTTTGCTATACAAAAAAAAATAATTCATTATGGAGAAACATAGTCAGCACCGTTACTAATATTCTGCATAAAAATGGTCATGGCAACAGATTAAATAATTTAGAATCACCCGAAATAAAGAAAGCAGTTAAAACCAAAAACCAAAATTCTTAATAATCAAATGTCCAAGAGACCAATATTAGGTATATTTCCCATAAACTCATAAAATTTCCCAATATCCCTTAATCACCTGTTCAGGTGTTCCTTGGTAACCCATTATGTACATTTCTGTATATTTCTCTCCGTTATTATGTTAAAATTCTATTTCAATTCTATTCATATCATTGTTTCTTTGTTCTATGTTATGTTTTGTCTGATTCTATTTGAATATGTCACAATACAAAATGTATTTTTTTGATTAGTTTAATTTTGTACCGTGATGTGCTTGTGTTAGGAAAAAAAGGTCGGTATTAATAAAAATTAAATAAATTTCGTTGTTGTAAATTAAGCGATTGTTTTATTTCATTTAAAAAAAATAGTAAATTAGGTCGTCTTTTGGGAACCCGCATTTGTTAAGCTGTAAGGATCGTACTCACCGGTAATATATTATTAAGATAATTTAAAACTTAGGAATATCCTCCAAGTGGGAATTGAACATGGTTAGAAAAAGATAAATACGAGTATGTTAATACGGAAGAGAGAGAGAGAGACAGAGAGGTTATGCGTTAATATTTAAAAAAATGCTTGGAGCGTAAGCGACCGTTTAAACAATATTTATTGAAACAGGACATATTTAGAATGCAAAAAAAATGAAACTGCTGATTTAAGTAGTATTTAAAAAAAAAAGCTTCAATTTTTTTCACACCTTTAACATGATAAATAACAGGCGCATGCTATTTATATTCTTCGGAGCATACTTTGCGATTTTTTTCTATGAAAGGAATTTCATATAGTTCCCTTTACAACTAAAAATCTGAATAGAGATTATTTTCAAATATAAGATACTCGTATATTTTTTGAAGTGCATAAAAACGTCAAGTTTTTAAGGGAAGTTTGTCTCTCTATATAAAAATTCTGAATGCAGAGGCTTAAGACTAGTTTCAATGTTAAAAAATATACATAATTTAAAAAAAAAAATTAAATGTAATTTATAATCAATTTTTTTTTTTAAATAACGATCTGTTGAATTTATTTTCATATTAATATTAGTAAAAAAAATATTTATTTTTAATTTCTAATATAAATTTGATATCCAATGTTTTATAATAATTTTTTTATCAACATTTTTGATTAATTATTACATACTTTGTGTATTCTTACATTATTGTGTTCTATTTTTATCATTTGTCTATACTTGACAGTATTATTTTTTAGTATTCTGTATATTCATGTTGACATGTAAATAAAGCTGTGATTTCAAAGTAATTTTTAATTTATTTATAAATAATAACACCACAGGGTAAATACCAATTTTTTGAAGAAATTATTTAAAAAAACCTCGAATAATCGTCAGATTCGTAAAATATATGTATAATGTAACAGTATAAATAATAAAAATTTGTAAATGTTTTTTTTCGTTACAAAATTAAACCAAATATACGTAGTACCAAAGCTTTTAGTGCTCAGTAGTAAATAAATAGAACAGGTTGACTTGTATGAACGACTCTTTATCATGCCACAAATAATGGGAACCGTTAACCGTATACGGATGCTGGGCACGCGATTGCGGCGTCACCTTCTTATGCAGCGACATTTTGCCATTCTAATTAGTTTTTCTGTGACGTAGAGTAATTTGGTGTAACAATTAAGATATGTAATTGCATTTGATCGCAAGATAGAGTAATTACATACACATTAACTAGATTCCAGTAGTGGGAATTTTCATGTAATCATCCTATCTATATCGGAATGTAAAGGGTTTTTAATTAATATACAGGTTGGTAAATCTGTAATTATTTTGGGAGAAATTGGGGAGAATTGTACAACCACAACTACTTAATCAAATACCTTGTTTTGATCCACTTCATAAACTCTCGAACAATGAGTTCAAGCGTCATAAAATTCGCCCTGCTTAATTTGTCTGAAATTTTCAGGTCGACACAAATATTTTCATATCTTAAGGGTCAGCACCCAAATATATACACACTTTTCAGGTTGCTGACTCAAGAAACACAATGGATGATTTGCATGTAAATTTTATATCGGTAAATAGAAAAATGTGTAAGGTTTCAAAATAACAATAATCCTTAAACTGGAATTTAAGGTAAACAGTTCAAAATTACTTTCTCGTGTTTTCAAACTGCATTTATTTTCAGATTTTTGGTATATATTTCATAGAATTTAAAGATTACATATTGAGGATTCTTTACTTTTTAAACTTTATACATTTTCCTAACTACCCGTATATAACTTACCTATAAATCGTTTGCGGTATTGATTTTGTTAGCAACTTGCAAACTGATGTTTAGGGCCATTTTTGTCTGCTGACCCTTATAAAGATATTTACATTATTAATTTAGGAAGTTATTGAGTTGTAACTTAATGATTACTTATTAATAACAGAAGACTTATGTTTCAAAAACCTTTATTAGTTATTTTCTATAATTTATTTCTGACCAGAACGGTTGTTTGCACTGGTTACGGTTCAACTTGCATAGCCTAATAGTTGATTAGCACAATAATATGCATCCCAATAAAACCTACCCAATTTGTAATCTATACCTATGCCATCGACTTTACCCGCAACATTGTCCGCTGTGATTTCGTTCACTATGGATTAATTCTCCCCCGCAACCCACTGGAATATTCGTATTGTGTGATACCGCTGCAGATGAATATCGTCTGTGTTTTTTTTTTTTAATGTTGAACTATTAATCATTATTTATATGCTCAAGTGCATCGACAGCCAAAGAAGAAGCTTGTGGAGAAATAAGGATCAGGGGTAAGTCTTTGGATCCCATGTCAACCTTCCTATTTTACCTTTTAATGTTCTAAAAGCTAAAGATAATATGAGCAGTTGATAATCAATGATTTCCTAGCCGTTAATTTTTTAAGAAAATTATTTTTCTACATTTTTAGAGACATTTCCAGAGTACTCTTATAAAAACGACCATGAACTCAAATAATAAGCACATCTGAAAAAATAAGTCGTATTTTCAATTAATATCTTAAAACGATTTAGGTTTTGAAAATGCCCCTCACACACTTCCCCCCGCGGCGCCGGTGATTGGTTCGAGATGAAAAACGGAAACAGTGTTTTCCCTTTGTTTTCCCACACGCCGCGAAAAAGGGCGGACAAAACGATCCACGTCACACTTTCCACAAAGGGCCCTCACCCTATCGTTTGTTCATGCTAAACGAGATTTCAGCATTTCGTGATGAATTTCTGGACCAGGTAACAAACATGACATCTGGAGGTACTTAGTTATATTTTCCTAGTAAGGTGTTCACGAAAAATAACCCCACAAATACACTTGTAGATCACATAACTAACAAATTAACTGACCGGGTGTGGGCAGAGAGAATAAAACTTAACACAACTCTATCGTGATATGAATCCGTCACTCACATTCATACATTATCATATGTTATACCGATATTGACGTGGCACGACTCAAGTATGTTGTATTTAAAATTTTAATTTAAAAAAAATATATTAATTATTTTTAGATACATACACTTATATGAACATAGGTAAAAGGTTAAAAACATTATATATATATTTGAATACATGTATATAAATTTATGTGTATTGCATATATAGCAAAAAATCCCACGAAGGCAAGGCCAGTGCGTGGGTATACTTGGCATTAGTTAGAGGCAGCAAAAAAAGAGTTTGTTTTTTACGGAATTCATTTTTCTATTTTAAAATTTGTTTATATATATTTACTCATATACATACATATATATCTATATCTTCACAAGTTTACAAATTAAGAGTTTTTACTTTCAAATAATGATAACTTAGCTTGATTATTTTAATAGTTTTTTGTTGAGAGAAAAAAACCATATTTGTAATACATGGATGTTGAAGGCAAGTAAAATAAGAAAAAGAAAACGAAAAAAAAGAAAAAGAAATTAGAAAAATATACGATTATATCAGGAAAATTTAATTATCTTTTTTTATAACATTTTTGTACGCGTTTAAAGACATGTTTGGACACTTACATTCTGTAGATAGTAAATTATAAATTTTAGGAACAAAAAAAAGCGTGCTTGAATTGTTCGTGCGATGTCTTTTTGGAACATCCCAAACTTTTTCAACTGCAAAAAGGTTATTTAATACTGCTAACTAAACTAGTATAATAATGATATCCATTGAATTGTAGTGTGAGGCGGGCATGCGACAACATTATTTATCCTACAAGTCAACGAAGACAATCTCTCCGTGGTTTTACCATGCATACGCCTCAGGGAAATCATTTTTACAGCATTCAGTCTACTTTTATCTTTCCTCTGTCAGTTCTATGCCTCACTGCATATACATCAGGGTTGGTATCAGCACTCTATTATGGACTGCATGTTTCACTTATCTTATTTGTAAAGGTTTACGTATGTTTGATGTCATTAGGTAGAGAATTGAATACTTTCTTAATAGTATTGTATTTAAAACTTCTTTGTCCATAAGATGTTTTACAAAGAGGGATATTAAAAGATTTTACATGTGATTATCTTAGGGCTTTAGTGCTTGTTCTTTATCCAAACATTTGCAAATTTTTGAATTGATAAAACAAAATATTTTGTTTTGATGCAGTTAGGACTATTCTATATCTGGAGAAATATTAGGCTTAACTGCGGCTCAGATTCTCTCGGATGACAGCTGTCAACTGTCATTCAGCGAATGACATTCATTAAAAATATCAATATTTTCGTGTTTTTAATAAGAGAAAAACTCAATATTGTATTTGCTACCGATGAAATGAACAACTTTAGTTAAAAGTTAACAATGTTAATTACAAGTTAACAATGTTACAAGTAAACATAAAGCGCAAAGGCAGGCAGCCGCATAGATATACCAGGGCGGCAAATGTCACTTTCAGAAGTAGTGACGGAATAAAGAGGACATTACTATCTAGTGAGGTAGGTATTTTTTTCCAAAACATAATTCTTCGTTGAAAGATATATTGATGCCATTTAAAAATAAAATAAAAATGCCAATATAATATAGCTGTTTAAAAAGTTTTGGTTGAAAATCTAGTGTCACTTGAATATATTTAATTAATTTGTGTTTTCAAATAATCTCTTAATAATCTGATTTTTTTATTAAAGCCTAGAGAAGGGAATTTTACTTAAAAGAACCAGAATAGCCATCCCAGAAGATACAGTGAGCCGTATCCACACATTACGCACAATAAAGTGTTATTGCTAGTGCAGCAAGTTTAGCGAGGAACCTACCAGAGTTGGGCGCGGTGAGATTGAGTCTGCGGCGCTTGGTGCGCGCGTCCACCGCCTCCAGCACAAAAGTCTGCGCCAGACCGCCGTCGTGCCCGGCCACGCAGCGCACTTCCAGCGCTTCGCTCGTGTTGGCCGCCCCGCGCAGCGTGCAGTTGCGGAGAGGTGAGGGTTTAGCTGTGGAAACGAAAAATCTGTTATATAACGAAAAAGGTCCCGGGCGGGCGGGGTCCGTTTGTTTTGTGTACAAATCTACAGTTTTATCCCGATATTTTTATTCCCGAACAATATAGAACACTTCTTTTACACATTACCTTCTTTATTTAATTTTATCACCTCTTTTAACTTCTCATAATGTATTCGAAATTCCATTTCAATTAATGCTTACATATTCTAGCATTACTATTTTAATATTTTACATAAAAAATAATTTAATTTAACAATGCTTCATCTGTCATAACATCACACTATACTCGTATATATTTTTTGTAAATGCATTTCTGTGTGGAGTTACTGTAAAAAAATACAGTCACCTACCTCAGAAAATACTTTCACCTAGTGAGGTAGGTATTGTCAACCATACAATAATATAATTATGTAACATATGTTGTACTTATATTGAAAGATGCAATATTGTACAACGTTCTTTCAATAAACGTCGATTTGTCGAAACTGAAACTTAAAAAAAAAACGGACCCAAATAGGATAAGGTGAATAAGATGAGACGATATGAGAAAGGTTTACAGAGGGAATCAAGAAGACTGAGAACATAGATGCAGTTTCATTGGCATGCAGATATGGCAGATATAAGATCAAATTGGTCAGCACTTGTGACTTACATAACGCTATCAACTCGATGAGCGGAAGTTTGAGTTGATAGCCTGCCAAGTTCCAATATGCATGGATTAGGTATGCTGAATAAGTTCAATATGGATAAACAAGTACTGCATTTCCTATTGTTGCCACAGTCGCCGCAAATGACCCGCTGTATCGGGCAGTATCGTTGCATACGGCAGTCCTGTCGCCAAACCTGCTCAATAATTCAACTCTATTCTATGTAAATACTGCTAAACTTTATTCAAATTTCTTAGTTCGACTTCTCTGGCCAAAGTGGAGATCTTTTAATCTAAATAAATTTATGACTTGAAGAGAATGAGGGGATATCTTCCAGTGTTATTTATTTATTTAATTTATTTATTTGAAACGCACATTATTTGATAATAAAATATAAGAAAGCTTTGAGTGCCCAACTAGGAAAAAATACCGTTTTAGGATAGTCAAATTGACAAGTTCAGTTCATATTAAGTGCCATTATACAAAAATAGAAGGGAAAAAAGCTAGTATCGACATGGTTATATAATATATCTAGAAAAAAAGTATAATAATTAATTATAAAGAGTTGCGAAGAATAGTACCAAAAAAAAAACAATTGTGAATACAGGATAATTTGTGTATAGTATAATAGTTAAGTACTTATGAAGAGAATGAGAAAAACAAATATTATGTTTATGTGTTTGATATGGTGCTATGAGTATGGAACTCTCTTTTTCGTCCAGGTGAGAGATCAGCTTTCGGAATCACAACGTTTCTTCAAATGATTTTTTTTATGAAAATAAAATAAATTCACTTAGTACAATATACCACTTAGGTATTCGAGTATTTTTTCTACCAGTTACGGAATCACTATTCCTTCTTCAGGGGTAAATATATACTAACTTTTATTACAAAATGATGGTTATTACATTAGACGTTGGAGTGGGAGTAATAGGACTGTAAGGAAAATGTGGTTATTAATTATGTCTTCATCATTCTTTACGGATTTTTTAAGTTCCAATGCTTCTAAGATTTTAGTCATGTTTAGTGATCACAGCTGAAGAGCTAGGTACTTCTCTATTTTACTCTTCCTCTCGATGAATTTCATCCTCAAAATATTCATCATTAATGAATGTCCTGGTTGCACAATTTTCACGGATTTTGGAAATCATGCGCGTTATCACCTTTTTTGACAGGAGAATGCATATTTAAACGCTCTATTACTCTATATTACTACGGAAAAGAGATTAATAGTTGAGTATCATGTCGTTGACCTATTAATTCTAGACGATAAAGTTATTATCAAAAACCTTTTCGATTCTTAAGAGTACAATTATTTAAGGACTAAATGTACTAAATATAAAACAACTAAATATTTAAATTATTTCTATACGCTTTCGTACGAGACGTGAGGATCCGCACAATAAAAATAGTGTAAATATTTAGGTACTTGACTTATGGCACCAGCCATTATAGCGGGTGGTGACGTCAGCGGTTGCTGGGTGCAGAAGACTGTTCTTATCTGGTAGCGGCAGGTCTAGGTATCCAAGGGAGCAGATGTTGTCCATATTGCAGTTGAAGTGAAAAGGGGCGCGCACTGCTGTGCGTACACTTTTTATAGGGCGTGCGGCGTGGGCCAAACATTTTGTCCAAGTGTTGTGAAATCTCTACTCGGTATTGCATTTATGGTGCAATATTGACTTGTTATTGCATTTCTGGTGCAATATAGGCTCTTGGCTCGGTGTTGTGATATACTAGCTCTTGGCTTGGTGTTGTGCAATAATTTATATTTGCTTATAAAGAAATACGTTTTATCTGTTTAAATTAATCCACTCTGTAGACACGTTTGATACAATCAAATTGCATAACACAATTACGGAATAAGACACAGATATCAACACATTACTCCGAAAATAAATACCTCGTATGAATAAGGACATTACCATCATTTAGCACCAAAGTATTATAATTTATGTGAAAAATATATCACTGACATTCACCCGATAAAAGTATTAAATCTCAAACACAAAATTCACACATGGCTAGCCAATAAAGGCATTATCTACTATGGTCAAGAACATGTACAATATAACAACAAACTAGACCCTATATTTTGGAATATTTTTACTCATTTTACAAGACTTCTATAAAATAACAACAAACGCCATGCCGTGAAAAATAACCATTTTCCTCAAATATATTATTTTATTGCATCTCCTAATAATTTAAGATATTAAAATTATTTTATTTCTACCATATCGGAACAGACCTAGTGAGATGGTTTATACCAAATCAATATATATATTGTTTAATTCTTATTTTATATATAAAATTATTAATGTATGTATTTTTCCCATATTGTAGGTAATCATGTATTTTTTGGTTTTTTATTATTATTATTTTTTTTTATGTGAATACCGCACAAGAGTCCCAACTGCTCCCTTCCATCTGGAGCCAGTGAGACTATGGCATCCCCAATTGGGGAATGTTGTGAGGCTGATGGTAGTGGGGAGGGGAAGGAGAAGGGGGAGAGGAAGGTGGGGAAAATACCTGTCTAATCAGATCTAGTCACCAAACACGGCTAAAAGCCATTTCAAGCAACTTTTCAATTCTGAATTGTGGTATTTCACCAGGGCGATTCTGAGAGTATCTTCCACTCTGGAACGTGCGCAAATATACCATATATTATTTTTAATTAATTAATTGTGAAACAAGACAAATTAATTAAATAAAATTTATTTTAACCCGCGACTTTCGGATTCGTAGTCGAGAGCCTTACCCCTCGACCATGGAGGCCGTCATATAATTATAATAATAAAATTAAAAATAAAACAATGTAATTTTCATGACGTCAAGAGCTTTCACCGCTTCATACATATTGCTTTTCTGCTTGCGATGGTTAAGATTGAGCCGGAATATTACAAAGAAAATCGGTTCGGCAATAATAAGGAATTCCACTGAAAAATATAATGGCTTTAAAAATATATATTCACATAGATCAGCAAACGCCGATTCTGAATATATAACTTTTATTATGTATACTGGTATACGTAGGATTTATAAAACGTTATTTAAAAGTGTATAAAGAATCATCTCATCAAAACACCTTGTTATGTTGCCATTTGCAACATCTGATGTGACATGCGCATTCTGTTTTTGGATTAGTATGGACATTTTTGTTTTTCGATTTAGTTTTGTATTTTCTAAGTCTTGGCGAAATTTTAATTTAATTTTGGTGACTTTAAGCTCTATAATTGTTATTCAGTATAAAAAAACTATTGTTTGTGAAATAGATTAGAGTATTCACGAGCAAACCAATTATCAATACTATTATTATTCTTCGAGCTGAAGTTTCTAAAAAGGTACATAATTTTATAATTGTACTTAGGCTTAGTTATAGATAACTATGAATAGAATATAAAATTATGTACGGTAAAGCTCATCCTTGTTTTGACATTTGACATTCTAACCTCGAAACTGCTCAAAATCGACCAGCCATAAATTTGGAACGTTTTGATGGGCTTTGAAAAATGGAATCCTTGAAACTACGAAAACTAACTTTAGAAAAAAAAAAGGAATATACTGGAATTAGAGATGGAATGTCACTACTGAAATAAAACGACCGGAGTTTCTTAATTGAAGGTTTTTCGTTCAAATTTGAATGTATTCTAAACAAAAACAAAGCAGTTTTTCCGAGAGTCTGACGGTTAGTAATGTGTTGTGGAAATTATGTAATACGTATAATTTGTGGATAATAATGGAAGGAAAACGTGGATTTATCATTTTAATCAAAATGACAGTATACACGCGACATTATAAGTATGACACGGCAGTCAGTAGCCTGAACAATCTAATTTATTCTAAAAAAATCCGAACTCCGGTACACACTTTATTGACGCTTTTTTTTTTAATTATGATTTTTTTTCAAGTTCTGGAATTATTTTTATAACTGATACTATGTTGTGAGTCTGAAGGTATTGAGTGAACTTGTCACCAAACACGGCTAAACCCATTTCAAGCAAGGTTTCGATTCTGAATGGTGGTCTTTCATCAGGGCGATACTCATCTACCATTCTGGAACCTGCCGAAAATATGCTATACATTATTTTTAGTGAATAAATTGGGCAATAACACATATTTGATCAAATAAAATTTACTTGCGCACCCCGGGATTTTAACCCGCGACCTCCGGATTCGTAGCCACTCAACCACGAATAGTGTAAATAAATTAAGGGGGGAAAATAAGTAAACATATCACGCAAAAACGATCGAAAAAACGGAGGAAATATTTTCAACCTAATGTTTCTCTATTATCCTGGTTAGAGACAAAGAAAAAAAAGAGTAAAAATTCGAATGATTTAAAAAAATCCTTCTGTCTGTCCTGACGTGGTTTATGTAACGATGTGATAAAGTTAGGCAATTCTTAAAATTTAATATATTAATTTAGTAAATAATCACAGATCGTTATTAGACAGCTTTTACCGAGCAAATTGAGCAAATGCTATGTTAAAACGTAACTCAAAATACATTTTTATCCATAACGCGACTTAAGATCTATCCACTTCTACTGGCACCGTGCAGTGCAGACACGTACAGTAGCAGATACGGCACAGAAGGGAGTAGATGAGTTTCCGCTTCTGTGCCGTGCTTGCCACTTTATGTGTCTGCACTGCGCAGTGCCGATAGATGCGAATCGACCTTTAGAGATACCTATCCATTTATTTCTTTTAATCTCACGTGATGATTTATCAAAATTACATCCACTTAGTTTTTTTATGTCCGAATAATATCTATGTTTTTAAATATCTTCCCACTAAGCTCCATGATTCATTTCCACCGGTAATAAAGAAAAACTGAATATGCGAACGATTTCAAAATCCAAATCAAAACCTGGATCAAAGAAATCAAAGAAAGGATTTATCCAGCATTTTGAAAAGAACGTCGTAGAAGTTTGAAAACATCAGTTTTTAAATAAAACTTTATCAGACTCAGCACGGGAACTCCGAGTGATGAGGACTATGAAAAATGTCCTCATTTTTGTTATTAGCCTTGTATCTTGTTATTATGTTAATAGAAAAAGAAATGCATTGAATTCAAATTTAAAAAAATATATATACCAAATGAAATAACTAAACTACTTACTAAATCAGAGATTTACTTTGATAAAAAAAATGTGTAAGGAAATATTTATTATGTTGCGGTAAAGGCCTCTAATAGGTAATTGATCATGAATATGATTTGATTCATTCTCCTGTCAAACATAAAATATCTTTACTGTACATACACGAAAACAATAAAATAATTAGGATCGTTGGGAATAATTGAAAAAAAAAAGGTTAACAACTTGTTTATTTTAATTTGTAATAAATTGTGTTTGCAGAAAGCAATCTCTTTATAGTTAGACATATCATTAATACACTTTATTTTACGTTACATGTAATGTCAATATTAGAATCAAAGAACATCTTAGATGTTTAAATAAACATGGCAATTCCGAATTCACTAACCATCGAGTTGAAAATATTCCACATAAAAATGGTTAAATTAATAGAAATTAATTAAGCTGTTGAAATTGATAGTAATATTCTAAATAATAAACATAACTTGTCCTAATTTCCTATATTAGATATGTTTCCCGTTACCTCAAAATTTCATATTTCCTCTTAAGAGGAACGGCTGCGCGCCCTGATGCATACAAAACTTAATTTTGGATTTGAGGCCAAAATACTCACCTGAATGATATTTTATTTTAAATCAAGGGTAAAGTAAATATCTATTACGGATTAGATTAGCATTTTATTTATTTTTAATCATTGAAGAAGATAATATTAACACGTCCCAAATGAGACACGAATACGAAAAAAAAACAGAAAATAAAAAGATTTCAGTCGCATCTGGGACTCGAACCCAGGACCTCTGCCTGGAACTCTTATGAACTAATAATAATAATAAGTTTTTTAATTGGCATATATCAGGGTATCGACTTCAAGTTCACGAGAGTTCATTTCTTGTTTTCTAGTTGATTGGAAATATTATTTATCGAATTAAATTCCGGCACAATATAATCAACCCGCATCGGGAGGGATTTCGCTTAGTTAAACGTAATTTAGAAATCATCTTGTTCGGCGATCTTGCAAAGGAGCCTGGACTATTCGACCAGCCAATAGCCAATATGGGATATATTCCGTTATTTGGACCCAAGGGACGTTTCATCCCTTTCATACGTAATGGGGCATCCCCCTCGCTCCGGCCAGAGGACGATTGTGGCAGCCTGGAGGCGGGGAGAATTTCCTCGTTTACGGGTCTTGATCGAATTTCCTACAATTTCCAGAATCTTCTAGAATGTTCTAGAATTTTCTCTGAATTTTTCCTTCACTTCAGCGGCGACGTATGTGAATATTTCGTGGTGAATTTAACATACGGCCGCCGAGAAGTGTGCCCAAATAAAACGGCCAGTAAAAAAATGAATAAATCTCCTGAAAATGCTGACCTGGCTTCGGTCGGATGGGGACGGATGAATGTGTTCAAGTGACCGTAAGAATTTTTACTTTTTGTTAGTTTGGACAATTTTCGTTGCCATCGAAAAAGGTTGCAAATTAGATTTGATTTAAGATTAGGAAGTTTATTATAATGAACCGTTTATACAAAAAGCTTGTTGCTTCGATGATGTAAGTTCTATAGTAAAATGTATGATACCCAATAGACACTGTCGAGTAGTCCATAAAGGCTGAGAAGCTATGCCTACCCAAAGAAAAACGAACCATTAAAAGAGATTAAAATATGATTGTATTAATAATGACGTTCAAGATTAAATACCAGTATATTTCGTTTTTTTGTGAGTTTTCATAGTTAAAATAATTTTTAAGTTTCAGTTTTTCAAAGTCCGTCAAAACGCATCAAATTTATGGCCGGTCGGTTTAGCATAATTTTGTATGCTATTCGTAGTAAACCATAACTAAACATATGTAATAATATTATGTACCACTTTAACCCAAAGAATAATAGTAGAATTGAGCATTAATATTATCATAATATTCGTATTGATAATTGATTTGCTCATGAATTCTCTAATTTATTTCACTAATAATAGTTAATTAATTATAGGGCTTAAAGTAACCAAAATTAAGTTTAAATTACGGACAACAAAAAAACGTATTTAAAATGCAAAACAAAAGAGATAAATAAAAATGTCCATACTAATACAAAAACAGAATCTGCAAGTGACCTTAGATGTTCCAAAAGCAATGGTACCAACATAACAGGGGTGTTTTGATGGGACGATTTTTTATTCACTTTTTAATAACGTATAATTACGTATTATATAAGTTATATACTCAGAATCGGCGTTTGCTGATCTTTATGAGCATATATTTTGAAAGCCATTATATTTTTCACTGGAGTTCCGTATTTAATGAATTGTTTCTTTTTGACAATTTCATACTATTTTATTGCAACCTACCTTTGGCCACAGATTGGCTATCTCAAGCAATTTTTTTAACGGGATACATAACGCAAGACCATGCATCCGCATACTGATTGCACTAAAGCTGTCATACATGCCACTTTCAACGCTAGTAATCTTTGTACCCACTAGTACCAGAATTTTAAAAACTACACACAGCCTACCTTTGGACATATAGCACGCCACTGCTAATAGATTATGTTAATATTTTTCGTATTTTATATCACCTTGTATTAAATAATGAAATTCATATACATTTATAAATTCAAAGCGTTAGATAACACAACCAAATAGATTTCAACAACAATAACCGAGTAATATATTATTCAGTAGTACAATATTCATTCAACATTTCCCCCAGAATAAGGAAGTGGCCAAAACAATTAAAATTAAATTGCTTTCTTGGTGAATATTCATATTATTAATATTATAATTTAAACATGGTTATTTTCATAATAGGAAATAATAAAACATGAATCGAACAAGGCGTTTTTGAAGTATTTCTCTAAAAAAACATCTTCCCTGTAGCAATAAATGCCATTAAAAAATTAACCGACTTCAAAAGAAGTATTAAGACATGGATTATGGACACGGAAGGGAAGAATATAGATTCAATTTTGCAACAAAACAAAGACCATTTCTCACGAACAAGAAATTTACGTATGCTTCCTTAAATATCTCATGTTATTTTTTAGATTTATGAGTTCTCGTTCCTTTATCGTTTTACAATTTTACTCACAAATTACTTTCACATTGTTTTCCTGTTTACTTTTATTATATGCAATATTTACACTTAAATTCACTTTATATTCTTACAAAAACAAAAAAACATGGCCTAATTTATCATTCCTACACAAAACCATGTACAATGTGACCTCACAACGAGGTACCTCAGTAAGACCAGGATAGCGGACTGGAAAGGGAGTGCACTTTGTCAATTGGGAACATCTTTAGTATCGGGTTTTTATTTAAATTGATTTGATTATTAGGAGTTTACTATCAGTGTTTTTGTATCACAATTGTTATCAATATTGCACAATAACTTCTCATTCTGTAGCATTGAATTTGATAAAGAGCTAGACGTTAAAACGGATCTCCCAGCGGTAGGCTAGACCTTGATAGCTACCTGATATAGATAGATTATGACTAACCCGCAGGTACCAGCTGGAACAGGCAGGGCTCCGCCTGGCGCCCGATGGCGTTGCTGCCCCGGCACGAGAGCGTGCCGTAATCGCGCGCGCTGGCCGGCGTGTAGCGCAACTCGCTTGCGCCTAGGGACGTGCCTGTAACAACGTAATAAAACGGTTCAATTAAAATAACAGAACAGTGATGAAACAGAACAGTGATAAAACAGAACAGTGACAAAACAAAAAGCGCAAAAACAGAACAGTGACAGAACAGAATAGTGACAGAACAGAACAGGGACAAAACAGAACAGTGATAAAATAGAAAATTCAAAAACAGAACAGTAATAAAACAGAACAGTGATAAAACAGAACTGTGATAAAACAGAACAGTGATAATACAGAACAGTAACAAACAGAACAGTGACAAAACATAACAGCGACATAACAGAATGGTAAAAAAATATTAAAAAATGACAAAACAGAACAGTAACAAATCAGAACATCATCACCTTAATAGGTAATTTATGCAAGTCCTTTTTTTCACAAATTGTGATTTGAATGGCACCTTTCAGCATTTTTTAAAATACGTTGGTCGTACTACGAATATCTCATATCGTTATGGTAATTATAGGTTAGAAAAAAAATCGTATCAAATAAAAAAAATTACAAGAAATAATTAAAAATTAAATAAAATTACAACGTTATTTGCCTGATCAAATATTTTTATGATAGGGCAGTATGGCTTAACTTTCGATTTATTTGCGAATTCCTAAGTTTGACGTTAGATTGAGTCTCAGAACTTTTTATACTTCAAATGAAACACTTTAACATCGTACTATGACTTTTTTTAATGTTACTCGAAAAGATTATCCCGTTAAAATACAATTAAGCAGTTTTTCAACAGGATTTCCAATACAATTTGAATGAGTATGTATTATTACATTAATTACACACAAATAAATTTATTGTTTATCTAAAGAAAGTTCTAAAGTATATCAACATTTTAAATATGAAACTAGTTTAAAAATACACAGTTTTTGTTTTTCCTAAGTTGTCAAAAATGACTTTTATTTTACTAATAAAGGTGGCGGAATTTAAAAAAAAAGAGAGGAAAAAGAACAAACAATAAACCCAATCTAAACTTAACTAACTTAAATTTTATTAACCCGACCTATTATTTAATCAAATTTATTTTTATCATTGTTGTCTTTAATTCAGCTACCTAATATAACTGTGTGTGGAGAGGTTAAAAATAAACCTGACTACGAGTATATATATATAAAAGAATTAATGTTTGTCTGTTTGTCTGTCCTCGAGTTTCTCGACCGATTTCGTTGAACTGTGCTATACTTTGTTCTTATTAGTGACGGGAAGGTTTAGAGATTTAATTTAGTATGAAAAACAATGAACCCGCCATGTTGTATTGAGGTTAGTCCATAGATATACCACTCTGGTTAGCCACAGATTACATATTAAAACGACGAAGATTTGTTTGGGTAAGTGTATAACACAACTAGGTATCTACTTAAGAACTTTATTATTTAATACATTTTGAAAAAATAAATGTTTGGAATGAAGTAAAATTTTCAAATTAACGTTTCTTTGTTTAGAGACCGTAATATTCATCACAAGGAATTACTTTCACTGTCAAATCAATTATGGCATCCAAACGACAAGCAAGAATTCACATCTTCATAACGTTGTTAAAAAAAATCCCGTGTAAGGCCGGGTACACATTAGCTAGTAAGTAAATAAAATAGTCTATGTACCCACAAAGTGTTACACTTCCGGGAGGTGGTAAGTTTATATATTTTTTAGATTTTTTACGTACCTGGGAATATTACGGTCTCTAAACAAAGAAAATGACAGTTTAAAAATGGCCTTAAACGGCGAAACAGCTATCACAATAATAAAAACTAAAAATACTTGCGGAACTTAATAATAACATTATTCAATTTGATTTATATTAAATTAAAAAAAAAATTAAATGGGGTTCTACGAATTAAACACAAAAACAATTGATAACGAAATTACGTTGTATAAATATAATGAAAAAGGACGTCTTTTGTATTTGCACGTGTTCGCTTCCTGGGAAGTCGGAACGAACAAAGAGTTAAACAAACTCAACCGGATGTATATATAAGACGTGAAGATTTTTTTATTGCAATATTTATTTTCAAAGCTATCTAGCTCATGAAGCAATCTGAACATGGTTGAATTGTACCAGCTTTGCAGTTAAATTTTGTACATTCAGCTTTGTAAATTTCTTTACGCGTTTTCAGCGTGTAACATATGTCAATTATGCTAAGATAAGACGCCGTATTGTAGTGAGTACTAGAAAATTTATATTTTGTAATAGTAATACACACATATATATATAAGATAAAAAGGATATTAGAAAATATTTTTTACGAAAAAGTAGGCATTTTCCGATATCCGTTGAAATAATTTTATAAGTTATTCATTATGATTGGAATGTAAATATTCCCTGTTTGTGCAAAAAGCAATCATAAAATTTAATAAAGGAAATACTAATGAAAGCACTCAATTTTGAATGGATCCAAGATCCCCTAGGGATTCTTAAGCGTAATTAATATTTTACAAGATCAATAAGAAAAAAAAAATCCCCGAAGTGAAAACCTTTTAATGAATAAGGTTTTTTTTAACGTTTCCCAGAATAGCGTCAGAAGGGTGAAATATATTATGTACTGTGTTTAAGAATTTCGGAGGTTTAATTTTAAAGCTATAGCTGTGCCTTTAAGGGAAAAGTTTATAATAAATTGCGCTATACTAATTGTCCAATATTATTTGTGGAGAGGTCTATAAAAGATTCTCAGATTTTGATACAAAAAGTTTTGGGATATGTAATTTTGAATGATTCTCAATTACCAGGGTTCCCTCTCTTTCTCGGAAGATGGGGACCTGATTAAACCGCATCCAGTGCAGTCACAGCCATTGCAAGTATATGATGCATAATTGTGGCCTAAAGGATGTCGAACTTTTTAAATGTTGACATATTCAAACAATAGAAAACATCGTAGAAGAATGTCCCCTAAATCAGTTTCTCTACGGCAAGTGACTAGCTAAAAAAAACCCAGAATCCTACCTCCACTAACTCTCCTCCACCATACGAAGACAAAGAATAATATATTTGTAAGTTCTGAATATCTACTCTTTTTTTAATCTGATCTGAATATTTGACCAGTTAGCTGAAATCGCGTTTGGGCCCCACCCAGACGTTGTGAGGTTCATTTTCTTGACTGTTTAAGTCCTCTGTCACGATACAAGCAACATCTTCCGTTAACTATTATGGTAGTAGGAGATTTTCAAATATTGTCAGGTTATTCGTAATCTGGGAATGATTTTATTTATTTTTAAAAAGATCTAAAAACATGTACTTTCCAACGTTCCTATTTTGTGTCTTCTTCCCTTACCTACTCCCTTTAGCTTTACAACATAGCCTTATTAGGAATACCGTAGTCCCACTGGTTACGGACACCTGGGAGCGGTTGTGATTCTTGTGCAGTATTCAAACAAAAAAGAGTTTTTGTTAAGTTCAGACACTTAAGTATCAATTTTCCCCGCATCTGGAATATATTTTTTTCCGTTTTTATTTAGTAAATACGCTTTCATTTACTGTTACGTTATTACCAGGTTTGAGTATAAAGCTTAATTTGCTGAATACTGCAGTATTTGTGTTAATTATATGTTTGCATCAATAGATATCGAGATATGTTTTGGCGTGTCACACAAATAGGCACGAACATTTTGACCAACTAGTAATTTCATAACACAACTCCATATTGAATTCCATTGCCTCGCTTCGAGAGACTAACACATGTCGCTCCAAAATACAACGGAGCGTAAAACTATCCCAAATAGCATGCTGTAATTTGGTCACATTATGGGAAACCAGAAAGGCACGCGTCACAAGTTTGAAGTTGAAACATAAGAATCTAACTGCACGTATCGCGCCGTACGCAAAGCCAATGTTGAGCGTATAGTTTTGACAAAACTACTGTTGTAACTTGAATCCATTCAATGTCACGAACTCATACATCGCCATACAACAACGACTAGGAGAAATTTTACAATTTATCAGTTGTTAGTTTTTTGGAAACGCTCGCTCGAAACGATCTGTGGCGTACTTATTTTTTTTTAAGTATTCATATAGTTTTAAAGAACTTTAGTTTATCAATTAATTCATATAGCTGTTTAAATTGTGAATAATAAAGTCTCTATCTAAAATATCTCTAACTGCCTTAATTTTGTGTTCGAAAAATGATCTCGATAAAGTTAGCCACTCTGTTGATCCGAACTTGCTGGGAGACAAATTAGCTCGATGTAGACCAACAAACTAATAACAGTGAAAAAAACCATTGACTGTGCGGTCCGTTTGATAGATTCGCCCATCTTAACAAACGGATAACAAACTTTGGAGCACGGGCATCAGGTGGGAATGCTGTCTTTGTTCTACCGGTATTTTAATGGAAGATGCTCTAAGAAACTAGCGTCATTGAATCTCTCGGCACCGGTCCACAGTCGGGAAACACGCCAAACGCGCGTCCAATATTTGCCCACGGTTGACATTTGTCACATCAGAACGGGTCGCTTCTAAAACACGTTCTTGTGTTCAACAGCTCGGCTGTGGAATGATCTGCCGGCCTCTGCGTTTCCTCCATCCTACATCATGGGTCTCTTCAAGACCCAAGTTCACTCCTTCCTATTCTCTAAAATACCCTCCACACAATATCTCCAAAGATGATACAGGCCTTGAGGGAAATTACTTCCCTCAAGGCCTCCTGTATGAATTTATTGCAAAAAAAAAACAAAAGGTTACAAGCAATGCTTCTTGCGATCTTTTGACTACGAGGTAATGCACTTATTTTTATAAATGTTATCGGGAACGAATTAATTTTGATTCGGGCATCGTTTATAAAATCCACATGGCCTGTCCAAATATTATTGGTCGATGAATGTGGGTTTTCGTGTTAAAATAATTTCTGTTAATATAGTTACCATATCTAGCAGGGGAGACATCAAAGCTCTCCCCGCTGTTGTTGAACTGCCAGATGAATGTGACGTCATCAGGGTCCGCCTCCACCGTGCACCTCACCCTCAGCGCCTCGTCCAGGGCGGCGCCTATCACCGTGTCTCCGTTGCTGGTGCAAACTGGCGCATCTGTCAATAAAATACATCACGGTTAGATTTTAATAGTAACGTTAAAGGAGGCTAGGTCATGGCTAAATTTATTGGAGGCCATGAAACGATACAACGAACATTCATACCAAATGACCCCTTTCAATAAAATATATTTTTTGAAAATAAATAATTACTTAAAATATCCATCGAAATTAGAACAGGGTGGGAGTAAATAAAATTATATAAATAAATCGTCAAAATGTGGATTAACTGCAGTATGAAAATGGCTTTGAACGTCGAAACATCTGTGACAGAAATAAAAAAAAAAACTGAAATACTGGCAGAACTTAATAATAATATTATTAAATTTAATTTTCATTAAATTAAAAAAAAAGTTAAATGTAGTTCTACGAATTAAACATTAATAGAATCGGTGTACTGGTGCAATCCGGAGCATCTTTTCGAGGAAATACTAAAGAGATCATTGCAGTTAATGCGGATTTTATTTATTTCGTGAAAAATTTTCTAAGAGATAAAAATATTTAAAGTAGTATTTTTTAAAACTTGTTTATTAAATGCGTTAATAATTTTCTAATGATTTTTTAATGTTCTTTATACTTATTGTTTTACAGGGTAATTAACAATTTTATTTATATTTTTATCAAAGGAATTTATAGGAAAAGGTTCAATTTATCTAAAGCAATTTTTTGATTTTCATAATGTAAAACGATTCGTAGTATAGATTAATCGAAATTGTGATATCACTGATGGCTTCGCCTTAACATGCGCATTAATTGGTTAGGAATTACCACCCGGCTTCACCCGAATTTCAAAAGTATGTTTTCTTACTGGATACTTGTTGCGTTGACCCAGAAATGTGGAAAAATGGATAAAATTTCTTGACACCAGCTCACCGATAATTTTTTTGCTTCTTCACATAATCGAATTTCGCCATGGAGCCTATCAAAAAAGTAATTTTTAATGTTCATATTGATTCTAATAACGTAAATATGTACGGAGTTCAAAAAGTTCATCAAATTGATATACAGGCAAAGTTCTAGTTAAAAGTGATTATAATTTTCTTAATGTATTCCTTAGTTAGTGCTCTATTATTCTGTTGTTGTTATTCTTTTAAATTTATTAAATACTCTTTAAAATTCATTAAATTATCATAATATTATGGTATAATTTATTTTTATATTAATATCATATATTTTTATCAATTCATATCATTGATAGAGACAGTCAGTAACATCCATTTAATTGGCTTTCAATAGCATGCACATGCCCCGAAAAACTAGATTAAAGACTAGCGATGGGTCATGACTCATTTTATTAAGAGAGGGAGTCACGGTAGCAGCTCTATATTTTCGTACAACTCAATTGAACGACGGTTCATTAAATAGCTGACACATATTAAGAGTTGACTCCCAGTTCATGAGCTCATACCCTAGTTCATACGACTCCCAGCACCTAAGGCTCCCAGCTCCCAGCGTATAGCTGTAGTTACAAAACGTCCAGATGCCAGACTGTCAGGTGCTGTTCACGTACTATACAGTGCCTACACACGTGTACATTCGGTAAATATTCTTATCTCTCTAAACACGAATGTGCCAAATATTAATTGCAAGTACTACGATCGAGGGGTTAATTTAAACTTGTAGAGATTAGGCACGTATACGATGATTTTATATAAATAAATTACAACAAAGGATCTTATTTAAAGATATGTCATCGTAGAAATGCGTAAGAATACTAACAAAAATCTGAGATATGTTTATCTTTTTAAATAATAATCAATCTCTCTTAACTAGTTCCAAAGTTTGTCAAAAAGAGTTACAGTACAATTGAGCCGTGGTACACTTTACCAGGAGTCGAACGCTCACGGCTCATCAAAAAGAGCCGGCACAAATTAACACCTTGTTCATGAACGACTCATCGCAAGACCACACCCTCTATCATTTTTATTTGTACGCACAATTGAAAATATTTCACGCTGGAAAGAGATTTCAGATATATTTGAAAAAAAAATGCATAGGCCAAGAATACGATTTTCAAAAGTTTGAAAAATCGCAATTAAATTCGATGTAGCGACACTCGGACATTATCGAAAGAAATGTATTAGCCTTAGAAAGCGTTATTTTAAGGCATAATAAAAAAAAACTTAACCATTGTCTTTATAGACACTTCTACGTATTTTTTGATCGCCTCTCTTATTTAAAAGCACCCTGTAAAAACGGTTTTAACTGTTTTATATATAAAAAAAAACGTTTAATTTTCTTTCGTTTCAAAAGTTGTAGCCTTTTACAGAACTTGCCTAGCAGCAAAACGCGTTCCTGTAACAGTTCTTTGAAACGTGTTTTTTCTTTGTACAACAAGCAGAGATTTTTTTCTAAGTAAGATATCGCTTGAAGCGTATTATTAGAAATATAATTAGTTAACAGATTTTCGCTTTTTGATAATTCTTCTCGAGCTACATTACACGGAGGCTTAAAAATGAAAAAAAATGGAAGGCAATAAATAAATTTATCGTAATAGTCTTGCAGAAAAAATCTAATTGTAAACGTGCGTTCAAATAATTGATTTTCTAGTAATTACATTAATATTTTGTAAGATTCTCTTAGTAAATACACAAAAAAAAAACATTTATTCTTCTTCATAAAAACCAATAAAGGCAATGCGATTATTGAAAACGTAATTAAATTTTAGGCATAACATGCCTGAGGGACTTCAAGACAAATTAAAACATTTGAAAGAATTTATGAATTTTCAATATTTGACTAAAAGCGAACGTAGAAAACAAATTTTATTTCATTATTTTATTAAATGAAACGAATGCTTTGTTATAAACCACGAATTTATTGTATTTTTCCCCCGACCGGTTTCGCTTAGACCAGGCTTCTTTAGGGTAAATAACATAACTAAAGAATAATAGAGAGTTATCGTATGATATACGAGTATAGGTACAGAAAATAATAGAGTTAGACAGATTTATTACAGAAAAGAGAGAAAAGAGAATACAATATTACAGGAAGACAACAATTCAAAAGTGTTATATGTTAGAGGGGGACAACAGTAATTTGTATTATTATAAATAAATAGTTAATACAACAGTGTAATGGGGAGATAATAAAGTAATTTTATTTCAATATTATTAATGAAAATAATAAAATGTTTATTTTTGTCTTTGTGCAGAAGCCAATAGCATATTGTAATAATCACAGTGGAGAGTTCAAACAAATCTGTTCATTTAAGGGTACAATTGCAGCCTCTCTACTGGCTGGGATTAGCTCCTGACGGAATGCTGCCATATATTGCCTGAATCCGACACATCTTCTCCATTAACTCAACAAAGCTAGAATACTCTCTTCCTTTTCTCACCACTCCGTCTCCTGCTATCCTGATAGATGTTTAACCATACATTCTCAAATGTATAGTTAAATTACATAATTTTTTTCATGAACTCTTTATATAAATAACACATCGGTGTATAGGTAACTTTATGATATTTGGAGCCAACAACACATGCGTAGCGTTTAATGTATTTGTGTATCGGTATACGCTTCCACCGGCGATCAACAGTCCTTTGTCTTGTTTACGCTTACTATTTGTCATTGGCGAAAAAGGGACAATATGATGGTTATGAAATAAATATGTTTTTGCGCTTACAGCGTGTCGTCTTACATGAATATCGAGTGGAATAATCTCAGTTAATAATATTTTATGTATTTCTTGAACATTAACTATGCGTAAACATTTTGTTTTGAAGAGTTTTATCCACAGTGCGCATTTGTTACTTAATTTTATTTATTTGTTAATGGTTTTGAAACATCCGTGTCATTCACTAGCATTCTTAAAAGTTACTTAAATTATACATTTATCCAGCTTTCTATACAAATTCCAAATTAAAAAAAATAATTAACGCAAAGATATTTCAAATAAATTTGAAAAAAAAAACAGAATAAATTTAGAACGTAATAAATGTGACGTAAAGTATATAGGTATGACTACTCTACTATGTATTATTAGAGTGAAAGATAACCTTCAAGTGTGTTTGTTGCCAATTAACATTACATTTGTATGTATTTTGTTTGTTGTGAAGTAATATTGCATGTGTACGTATTTTGTTTGTTGTGAAGTAACATTGCATGTGTACGTATTTTGTTTGTTGTGAAGTAACATTGCATGTGTACGTATTTTGTTTGTTGTGAAGTAACATTGCATCTGTATGTATTTTGTTTGTTGTGAAGTAACATTGCATGTGTATGTATTTTGTTTGTTGTGAAGTAACATTGCATGTGTATGTATTTTGTTTGTTGTAAAGTAACATTGCATGTGTATATATTTCGCGTGGCGTTTTGCAGTCGTCCTAATTTTTTCAAACAAATAAAGTAATTTATCCCACCCGCATAATTAAAAAAAAAAGAAAAATAATGCAGATGGAATAAAGTCATCGCGGATTTTGTACGCGAATCCACACATTATATTAAATTTAATGAAAAAAATAACCATTATTCTACAAACCACAGATTTGTCAAAAGGTTTACTAAAGTTAATCACGTAATAGCATAATTAGTTATTCCAATTGAAGGTACAGCCTGCTTTACGTGAATAATATTGCCAATCGACAAATGATACCTGCCGGCATATTCTTTTATTACTTTATATAAATTTATTAGCGAACAGAAATAACAAACCCATGAAATTCAACGTAGCTAAGAATGAAAATAAATATAAAAGTCTCTCGTATAATTTTCGTTAGTCTCCTTTGGTGTTGTCTACATTGAATATTGGAGATTAAAATAATTCGGCTGAAATCCTGGAAAATAGCTGGCAGGATATTCTAAATTCCACTTGGTCACCAAAACTAAAATCTTCATTACTCTTTCTTTAAATACTACGTACATAGCTGTATTTGTTCTCCGGTTTCGTTCGAGTTTAAACAATATGGCGTTGTATAATTTCATTTCAGGCACGTGGATATTTAAAAGCTATGATGGAGATGAGATTGCGACTTGAAAATAATTGCTTCACCTAGAAATTGCGGATAAAAAGGCGGTCTAAAATTCATGATGCAAGAGAGTTTTTGCGGCTTGAAACAATCAAATTCTGCTTCGTAGGTATTGTGCTTATCGAACTTGTTGCTTTATACTAATTATTAATTATGTCATATAAAAATAGTATAGTTTAACCAAATCTCTAGATGTTTTTTATTCAAAACTGACTACTTTGGACAAAAGGTACGGTACATACCAGTTATAGTACTAGGCAGGTAAGGTAGACACTAGAAACGTTACTAGGTAGGTAAGGTACACACTAGTTATGGTACAAGGTAGGTAAGGTACACACTAGTTAAGGTACTAGGCAGGTAAGGTAGACACTAGGAACGTTACTAGGTAGGTAAGGTACACACTAGTTATGGCACAAGGTAGGTAAGGTACACACTAGTTAAGGTACTAGGCAGGTAAGGTACACACTAGTTACGGAACTAAGTAGATAAGGTACACATTAGTTACTGTACTAGGTAGGTAAGGTAGACAATAGTTCTTTTTTTGCCTAACCACAGTTTTAAAATGGCCCTGAACGCTGAAACAGCTGTCATGTTAATAAAATTACCAAAATCCTCGCAGAACTTAATAATAACATTATTAAATTTTATTTTAAACATATTTAAAAAATTAATAATTAAGTGGAGTTCTACGAATTAAATACAAAAAAAACAATCAATAGTCCGTATAAGTATTGGCACAAACCTAAAGACGCCCTAGTGGTGAATTATATGAACAGTTTGTGCTCTACGTGCATAAAAACGTCTTGTGACACATGACACATCTCCACATATTTACGTTACTTTACGATATTCTCCGTTATTTTTAGTTATGTTATGTCAAACTGTATTTAAAGTTAATTTATGTAATTTCATTTTTTTTACTTTATTCATAATTATGACAGTTATCAAGTATTTTCAGGATCACATCTGAGACGGTGTATTGCCAATTCAATACTTTTTATTAAAAGAAAGGTAAATCAAAGGGAAAGGAACTCCTTCGCAGATCCCCGTAAAAGAATTTTATCACTTCCACAAAATCGTTGTTAATTTCATCATTTTTTCAGGTTTAGTCCTTTGAAAAATTCGGAGAAACAATTCGCGATGGTGGGTGAATTTTCAACGCTTCGGGGAACAGAACATCCTTCCAACCTTGTCCTTGAAAGCTCCCAGAATATTAAATATTTCAAATCAATTTGCTTTTACGTTTTCTTATTCCGTTTCACCTTTCTTCTTTTCTTTTCGCTTACCTGCTACTTATACGATTCATTCTTTATGCAAAAGCCGTTTTATTTTATTATTGATTGAATCTAAGAGGGTGTGTAACCCGAAATAAATTGCATAATATATTGGACTGGAAATGAAATGAAAAGTTTTTTAATTTTTTTTTGTTTTTTTTTTTAAATTTTTAATAATATTAATTATATACAATGGGAACTTGTACCCGCTAGGCCACAGATTGTCAGCAAAAGTTTAAGTCAACAATTTTATATAATGAAATAGTAAATAACAATTATTATACAAATGTAGAGGAATAATACAACAATATAGGTGCATGCGTGTTGTGATAAGTTGGAAAAAATATTAAAAATAATATGAAAACAGCACAACAGTTTTGTTATAAAGATACTTAACTCCAATTACATAATATCGATTTAAATAATATTATAAAAATATCAAAATATCAGCAAGTATCATTAAAAAAAATGAGAAATAAATAATAAAAAATAGTAAAAAAAAACAATGGTACAGTGTTGTAACAGTGAGAATAGACAGCTATAATAGTAGCATTTAAATAATTTGAAAGATATGCGCAGCTATCAAGAAGATATACAATCAAGGAGACCATCATATTTGTTAGATAGACAATGTAAAAAATAGAAAAATAGCGTAAATTCAACAGATATCAAGGAGCTATACAATAAAGGAGACCGTCATATTTGTTACCATCGATACATAAGGTTACTTCCCAAAAGCCAACATTTTAACATCAGTGAGATTTTCTTCATAAAGCAGTTGTTTGTTTGCTGTTTAAAACCAGTTTATTGAATTTATACAAATCCGGTTTCAGTTAATTTTAACCTTCCTCAGGACCGTAATCATATGAAAAAAACTTAAAATACAGAGATATGTTATTATGGAGAATGTAAAACGAGGCAAAGAGACAGCATATCAGAGAAGGATGGAGTATCGGAGAGGGAGTTATAAAGGGGTAGACAGGAGGGTAAATAAAGATGGAATAGGTTTGCTCCTCAATAACTTACAAGCATTAGAAATATCAAAATCTATTAAATATAGTAGTTGCTTAATAAACAATTAGATTTAACCAAAAGTCAGATTTTAAGTTGTTCCCATTCTTACCCATGTAACCTCTACCCTTCTACCATCTGATGATACTCTGTCTTACTCTGCTGATATGCTGCGTTTTTCCCCAGTTTTACTATCTTTATCCTAACATACCTTGTAATTTTTTTTTCAACCAATTAAAACGGAGTTCTACAATTTAACTTTGAACACGATATATATATATATACTCGTATATATGTTTTTATATATATATATATATATATATATTTTTTTTTTTTTTTTTTTAAATAATTAAGATAATAAACTATTAAAGACATTTTACAAAAAATATTATCCAAAAAGTCCCGGTAAACTTTTGTAGTTTGTTTAACGGGACTTGTTATTCAAAACTTATCCTAAATTTACAGTTAATGTTATAATTATATATATAGAATCTTACTCAAAAATATTTCTAATAAATTATAAAAAAAAAAAAATGAAATAAAAACATAAACGACAACAATAAATCTTACATAAAATTATATTTCCAAATTATCTAATACAAATAGTTTCTTTCAGCTACCCAAGTTTTCAATGTATCATATTTATTAACTGTTTAGTTTAATACATTTTTTTTTATTTCAGCGGGTAATATATTGAACAGCTAGGAATCATGTGATCTAAAGTTCTTTGTTCATATTTGTTTGTATGGTTAGGAACCATTAATCCCTCATTAAAATTTAGAGGAGTATTGTAAGTGTGCTCTAGTCTATTTGTATTATATATATGGTTATTAATGTGCTGAAATATAATTTTATACCAGAGAATTGATCTTCCCGAAAGAATTTTGAGATTCTGATAAAAGTATGGAATATTATGCCTTTGTTCATATAAACTTTTATTAGCTAATAATTTAACAAATGAATAAATCTACGATGTATGTTGAAAGCTGTCTCAATTCAATATTATGATTTTTTCGGTGTTAAGCGGTTTACTACCGGGAACAATAGTAGGATTGAAGCCACGGGATCAAAGCTTTGGACTTCCCTACCTAACTCCACATACTCCAAGAAGCAAAGACAATGACCGCCATAATTCCATGGCCGATTTCAGACCCAACAATACGGTCTAAGATTCTAAGACAACAATATGTGTTTTGATGAAGTGTAGGTATGTGCTAAATAATTTAAATAATAAATTATTATTATCATCTAATTTTTTATCACGTCATTTATATAATAATAATAATAATACTTGGATGACTTGTATAGCGCCGTTTTTGTGAACAATCACCTCAAGGGCGCTGTACAAATACTACTTGCTAGGGTTTATCTTATTATGTACATATACAGAAACATACTTACCTAGTAGGTCACTCCAGATTAAAACGTTAAATTACAAAGTTTTCGCTTGATTTTTGATTTTGCATCCACAGGACACATATATTAGAAAACACTTCACATTGCATGATATTGCCGTTACTGTTTAAATGTTATTTGTCATTGATATTATATTCATTAGAAGGTTATTGACAAAAGAAGAGTAGGTATTTATTGGAAACATTATTTTATTTGAGATTTTTGATAATAATTATTAAGTACACTTACAAATTTTTATAATTATTTAGATTGTCGCGGACTATGAAAAGTTTCAAATTATTCTGTTATTAGGTAGACTAACGGCTAGCTGTGCTATGTTCATTAGGTATGCAACGGAACTTTACATGGATATGACTTTCCGATGAGTTTTGAGTTTTGCTCTGAATTTTATGTATATGTAGGTAATAATCCAAAAACTCGCTTTAAGCATACTAGTTTTCACTTTCTTACTCTGACTAACTAACTAACCATCACGCCTTCCACCAGGGATAGGCAGAGAGGACGGCATACACTTCTTGCTTCATTCACATTAATACGTCGTATTATACATTCTCTTCTGTTATTTTGACTCCTGACATGGCCCAACTCGAGTATTTGATTCTCTTGATCGCGCCATGTCTTCCTAGGGCGTCCCCGACTACTTCTTCCATTCATATTTGCGTCATATTATTCTGTTTTATGTAAAACCATTTGAGGCCCTTAGATATCTTTCAGCGAATATGTAATTTTTGGGGTCGCGGTGCGTAGGGTCTTTTTAAGGAAAATAGGAAGGAAGTCTTGTAAAGACCCATGGTGCAGAAGGAAGGAAACGCAAAAGCTTGCAAGTCAATCCACAGACGAAGTGTTGAGCACTTAAATCAATTGGTTTTCATGTTAATTTTAGGCACGTGTTTTTAATTTATCATTTCGAACTCGAGACGCTTTTAAAGTACGATCATTTTTATCAACCACAAAAAAAACAAATGATATATGTTGGTAACTTATCTTTTTGTAAGACTAATATCTGTCGCCTGAGTAAAACATTATACTTCGATCGATTAGTTGGTCGAGTTAAGGATTCAATCCACTGCTAGCTAAGACCCCCATCATAGCACAAACAACGTTTTCAACGACAAGAGAAAGTAAAAAATTGTTAGGTTATTCGTAACATGATAACGCTTATTTATCTTTAAAAAAAAATACAAAAAATATTTGATCACCCTGTACAAGATAGGGATGTCCCACCCATATTGTTGAATCGATGTATTAGATAGGGACGAGGCTCGGTGGCAGGCTTAGAGGCTTAGCGCCGCCCACGTGGAAAGTAAACCATGGGGTAGGCACCGAATCGGTAGTATGACGGACATCACTAGTAATACCCACTTACCCACAGGATTCGAAGGATCACCATCCCTAGGAATACTCGAATGAACGGGTTTATTTATTTTTGAAAATGGTATTTTAAATTATACACTCGGAAATAAAATACGTGTAGGTTTTTCGTTGCATTCTAAATTTAAAATTTCTTGTAAAATTAAAAAAGGAGAGGTAAAATTTATTTTTGGAAATTGAATTTGAATGAATATTATTTGAAAAAAAATACGCGTTGAAGTATTTCTTTCGTTATTTAGATATATACAGCATTTTCCATGTGAAATTTCAGAGTCATCAAATCTTTCTACAGTATTTCAAGGTAATTTCCATCCAGCCGTAAATGCAGCTTACACGTATGAATTTAAGAAACCGCATTCCTTATTCAGTAGCTTTTCCTACCCCATCCCTTAATAAATATTGACTGTATTGTAATTACGAGAAAAAAAGTTAGCGAAAATATCTATAAACATATTTATAAAACCTGCTCTAAACGTGGGTTGGTTCCACTGAAGTGATAGACCTGTACAACTGTATTTTGGGCGTGTCTGGTGAACCCGAAGTAGTTTTTCCCATTCTTTGGTGACATCAGCCAAACTTGATTTTTTAAATTAATTTATTTTTATTTTTAAATTAAGAAAGTATAAAATACATTCTCAATGTATTCCCAAGAGTAAAAAAAACTAATTGTGATAACATTTACTAACTAACAACCACTCCGTATCGCCGCAGGGTTAGACAGGTTAGTCGATTCTGAATGGTGATCTTTCACCAGGGCAATACTGACAGTATCTACCACTCTGGAACGTGCCGTTAATATACTACATATTATTTTTAATTAATAAATTGTGAATTTACTTGCGCACGCCGGGATTTGAACCCGCGACCTCCAGATTAGTAGACAAGGATAGTAACCACTCAACCACGGAGACCATCAAAATGATATTTTTCGAATTTTATTTTCGTAAAATCTGACAAAAATCATTTAGACTGGTGCCAAAAATTTCAAGGCCTTGGCTTGAGTTAACAAGTCTCGAAATTCTAAACAGTGGAGAATGGTACCCATAATTAGTAATGTTGATTGAGGAAAAGTAATGTGGATTAACCACAGTTTGAAAATGGCCTTAAACGTCGAAACAGATGTCACAATAATAAAAACTAAAAATACTTGCAGAACTTAATAAAAACATTATTAAATTTGATTTACATTAAATTAAAAAAAAAAAACATAGTTTTACGACACATTCGCCTCAGAGATCTCGTTTTTACAGTATTCAATCTACTTTCATCTCTCCTCTGCCAGTTCCATGCCTCACTGCCATAAATCAGGGTGGGTATCAATACTCCACTATGTACTGCTAACTTCGCTTCATTAGATACACTTTGGTTAGCGCCCACCGCGTTCAGTCCTCCGTTAATGGAGTTTCCTGCATTCACCCTTCTTTTAATATCTTTATCAGTCTTTCCATCACTCGTAAACATATATACTTCCCAAATACACAAACTCATAGACCTGCTCCTAGTATTCATAATTTACCACTATATAATAACTGTATATTTTCCCATGTTCTTTTCTTTCTTTTCGTTTTGTTTTCTTATTTAACTTAAAATCTTTTATTTAACTTACCTTCAACATACATGTATTAATACAAATAAACTAATATACTGCAACTAACTGATACCAGATATACCCACGCACTGGCCTTGTCTATGTGGGATTTTTTTGTTTTATATACATTACACGTAGGTTTTTCGGATGATTTAATGTTTAAAAAAAATGTTTATAACCATTGTACCTCGTTTGTGCGAGTGTAGGTAAAAAAAAAAATAATAAAAAAATATTGCACATGTTTTCGTACTCTCTCTTTCAAACACCATGACTTTAGACTTACTTACATTGAATTCATCATTAGCTCATTTTTCAAACATACTTCGTTCATCCTAGATACGAGGGACTATAAATTCTCCATTCTGTTAGCAATCAGCATAACGTAAAATACAATATTAACATTTACAAAACATAATAAGCATTTATTAGAAAGATGCATATCACTGGTACATTATGTACTTATTACAGAGACACTTATTATAAAGAAACACACCACTGGTACATTATATAATACATTATACTTATTACAGAGACACATCACAGCATTAATCCTTAAGGTATTACGAGTTTAAGCATCTTACTTTGAGACCTTTCACATTAGATTGCATTTTTAATTTTGTTGGGTAATTTATTGCATTGTGTGTAAGCTACGAGTATATATATTCTAAAGATTTTAGTCCATATTTTGTTGAGTGTTTTTTGCGTAGATGTAGTTTGTTGTGGTTTCTTGTATTGTGTTGGTGTTTGTTGTGATTGTAATTAAGTGTGGTGTTAGTATGTGCCGAGTATTGAATTACATGCAAGATAGTGTTTGTTATTTCACAGGAGGGAATGGTGTTAAACGAAAGTATTTGGGAGTTTCCGTAGATGTCTTTGGTGTGTGTGTCCCATGGCAAACTTAAGATATTTCGTAAGGCTCTATTTTGAATGACTTGGATCTCTGAAATAATTATTTCGGTGGCAAATCCCCAGATCCCGGAAAGATAGATTAGATGTGAGTGGATCATAGCGTGGTAGATTGAACTTAATAGAGAGGTAGGAATTAACCCGCGGAGTCTACATAAAACACCGGTTATGGGGTTAATCTTTATACATAAAAAATGAATGTTTGTCTATCTGTCTATCCTCGATTACGCTGTTGTGTAAAGAAGGGAAGAGGATGGGGAAGGTTAGGTTGGAGAAAAGCCCCTTAGTTGGAAAGCCAGTGTGGTGTAAACTTGGAGTGTCAGGGAGAGGGGAAACGGGGAAGAGGAAGGTTGGGTTACAGGAGAAGTTATGGGAGACAATTACAATCTGCAGGACTTACCCTGGAGGTGGTTTCCTCAATGTTGAAGTCTGCTCCGGATATTAGCCTAGCTCAGATCGGCAGGGGAGATCAACTCCTTATCATACAGGGTAGCGAATCGATCGCAATATTATAATTGGGTTGAGGGCGTTTCTATTTCTACGTTAAATTAGTACAGGGAAGTGTTTTCAAACTCGGTGCTTATTGCAACTCAGACAAACATGATGGGTTAAGAATAATCGTGTAGACAGTAAAAAAAGGGTCTTAATCCATTATGATTCTATTGTAATCTCTCTCTCTTTCTGATTGGTATCTCTAACCGAGTTATGCAGATGAAACAAGGGATTAAATCAACACATTATGGGCAGATGGGAATTCAGCTTACATGTGTTCAGATCGAATGGCGGGGTGGCTGGCTATGACGCCAAGGCCGGACATCGTCACACTGAGTTTAATGACACTACTTGAGTGCTTACACAGCAAGAGGCAAGTCTAGCTGCGGGTGTTAGCCCACCTGCATTGTACCTGCTCGTAAATAAATAATAACAAAAATGGCCACCTCTTTTTCAGAGACGCAGTTCAGAGAGGCAGTTATCTCTTCAGGTTCCAGACGGGAAGTGTGAAGCGCGGACAGGAGCGGTCCCACACCGCCGTGGGCGCTCGTGTCGCATGCTCCTGTTTTGTTAATTTATGATCAGATTGGTTTAATTGGGCGCTCGAATCGCCTGATTGGTTAATTTATGGAGGGAAATGATGTGGTTGCTTGCCAGGCTTATTTGCCAAGACGAGTAGCTAGAACTCATCTCAGGGTCAACCTTTCGTTACATAACAACGCATACATCAGCCTTGCATTCTTTATGAAACTCAACATTTTTCTCACGATTATACATGGTTTTACTACATATTCGTCTCTGAGATCTCATTCCTACAGCATCTCTGTCTCTATACATAAAAATAAATTTTTGCCTGTCTATCCTCGATTTTCTCAAAAATGACTACACTGGTTTCGCTGATAACACAGTTTGTTCTTATTAGTTTCGGGAAGGTTTAGACAGTAGTTTGAATGAAATCCAATATGTACGTTGATATAACGTTTTAAAATTAGTATAAAAAACATTGAATCCGCCATGCTGTCTTGAGGTTAGTCCATAGATAAACAACTCTGGTTGTCCACAGATTACATATTCAAAAGAAGAAGGTTTTTTTGGGTAGAATATTTTCAAAACTTAAAACACAATAACGTTTTTATTTAGATATATTATGAAAAAAATATATTTGGAATAAAATAAAATACAGATAGTAATAGTCGTCACAAAGCGTTACTTTCACTGTCAAATTAATTATGACACCGAAACGACAAGCAAGAATTGACTTCATAACCGGGTACACATCAGCTAGTTTTATATAAAATGTGTTTGAAAATTATGATTCCACGAGAGATGTGAATCAATGAAGCGATCAACACTTATATATTTTTTGTTTCCAAACAATATGTAATGTGTTTTTCTATTAAATATTATGGATAAGGTTGTAGATTTGTAGCCAATTTGATTATTTCATGAAGCTCATAATCAATTTAGACGTCCTATCAAGTCGACAGGAAATGGAAAGATCTTATATGAATTTTCAACAATAGTTTTCATTTGTATCGTTACAGATTACACTTCTAGAAATTTCTCGTTCAGTGGTTCGAAGGAACTATACCTACGTAATAATCCCGCCTTCTAATATGAAATTGCATGTTTACGCAGTTCTAAATAAAACAAATATCAACAAATTGTTTGCTCTCAGGATAGCAGGTTTATAAAATCTTATTTGTTTAGTCGTGGGCGTCGCTAATAATAAAAAAAAAAAACGTCATGGCGGAGTTTCGTGATATTTCACATAAAATGCGCTCTGCTGTAAGAAACTTAAAAAAATATGACTTTGCAAACATCATTCAGTTATTTTATAAAGATAACTGCTCTACTGTAGATATTGTCGTTACCTGTGCAAAATAAATGACTTTCTTAAATTGTTAGTTCACTTCAGCCCGCCTGCATAGTTAAGTTGCAATCTTTTTCCTTCCATAACCCAGTTGTTTGAACCCCCATTCCGTTTGACATTGTTGTCAAATCGAATTTTATATTTACTTTATTATCAATTTTTCCTCATCTATTTGAACTTAACTATTATTATATAATAATTATTATACCATACTTAAATTATCTGGTATACACAAGTGTTTTTTTTTAAATATTCTTCACATCTCTTTATACCTAATTATTATAGTTTTTTTCTGGATATATTATATTACCATAACATGTCAATACTAGCTTTTTTCACTTCTATTTTTGTATAATGGCACTTAATATGAACTGAACTTGTCAATTTGACTGTCCTAAAACGGGATTTGATCCTAGTTGGGCAGTCAAAGCTTTCTTACATTTTGTTGTAAAATAATTTGTGTTTCAAATAAATTTGTTTTTTTTTTTTTTCAGATATTTGTACATTTAAATTTACAAAATAAAAAATATAACTCTTATGTTATTACATTTAAATAATGGTAATATAAAAATTATTGGACATTTTCTTGCTTAACTTAAAGTGCTTTTTAAAATTTATTTTAAATTAAGGGATCATCACAATGCGAAATTTTCGAAAAATCGTTTTTTTTTCATCGGATAGTATACGCTGTTATAAATATTCTCTCAAATTTTTAAACCGAAATTCGAATTATTTCGGTCACTACAGCATTCCTTAGAAAGGGGGAACGGAGACATCTGGCGTGTCCGTCTCCCAATTCAATCGTTATTCTTTTGTCTTGTTCCTACCTGCGCGTGTACCATATAGTAAAGCTGAGGCCAATGGATTTCGGGAAAAATATTCTCATCCACCAGCGTTTGATGACGATATCCAAGAGGTTTTGAAGCCGATTTGCGTAGATTTGACCACAGATGATTTGTTAGAGAGATGTACGGGCGCAAACACTCAAAACAACAATGAGAGTTTCAATCATGCGTGTGGCAACTCGCTCCTAACCATATATTCTGTGGGAAACAAACTGTGGAAATCGTGACGTATTGTGCAGCTTGTACGTTCAATGAAGGGTATGATCCAATATTGAAAATTCTGGAGACAATGGGGTGCATCTGCAAAATATAAGGAGCGCATCGCAACTGCTGAACGCTGAAGCTCTCGGGACAGCAAATAAACCAGGACAGCTCGTTGAAACAAAATTTCTACAGAAAATGAATTATTTGAGGAAGCAGAAGGAATATTGTATGGACCTGGCATCGCCGATTAATCGTAAGTAAACGATTTATCTGAAAAATATCACTCCAAACTTGAAACGCGTTTTTCTCGGAATGGTGTTTTTCAAAACGGTGTTCACTCTCGATAGAAGAGTTTTCAAGCTATCCATTTCAAAATTTTACAGACAATTATTGACGTCATTATCTATCGTGGTATGGAAGATTTTTTTTTTTTATCTTCCTAGTTTTTTCTACGAAAAACTATCGAAAAAAAGGCTGTTCAAACCGCCGTAATTTTTTTCAAATTTCAAAAAAAAAGTCTCCATAGCCCAATAGTGGATTTTTTACAGATTAATAATCTTTTTGAAATTTTTGTTTCAGATCAGGATTAAGGCCGCAATCGTGGACACCTTTTTATTCAAGCGGATTTTTCAATAATTTTTTACAATATTAAAAAATAAATAAATCAAATGACAAAAAATATTTTGTATCCTTTATCACTGCCTTGATTTGTAAAAAAAAACCAAACCGATTAGCTTATCCTAACCATAAAAAAAAATCGCGAAAATCAGTGATTTTTCGGACGGTCACACTGTGATGATCCATTAATTAATTGGTGCAATTATAGGATTTCATCCCTTTATAAAATATAATATCCTGAGTATTATCTTTGTTCTTTTTCGGTAGTCTAATTTCCTTACACGTTCTTGTATTATGTCAGAGAATCTCCGAGTTGTAAATAATTTTGTCGTAGAAATATATCGGTAACGAGTTGTTTTTGATTTTATCTATTAAAATCAATACGTTCAGTGTCAGCACTTGTTTTACTGTTAGCCAATTTAATTCCTCTAACATAAATAAATTTTATTAGTCTAAATTTAGTACCTACAACGCACTATTTTTAATATTCTTTAAAGACAGTGACACTCTCTGCGGAATAAATCGAACAATAACTGCGTTTTCCGGAAGTTCCAGTTTTTAATGACGAGTCCATGAACAGATTGGGTATTGATATTGTGGCATCAGACCAAACTTTTAACCCATTATTGTGGAATGACTATATGTGAAATTCTTTCACACCACTGCGTTGACATTTTTTGCTAGTTTTTCAATATGTTACTAAAGTAAACGTTCATGACCCGTTCATGTGTTTGTAGCCAAATACATGTTTTGTGACCTAATAAGTGTGTTTGTGAAATAAAATGTTTGTGACCTAACATACTTGTGACCTAATATGTTCGTTACCTATCATGTATGAGACCAAATTTATTTGTGACCTAACATGTTTGTGATTTTACATGTTTGTGGCCCAAAACGTTTATGACCTAACATGTGTGTGACCTAATATGTTCATGCACTTACATCTTTGTGACATAATATGCTGGTAACCTAATATGTTTGTTATCTAACATGTTTGTGACCTAATATATTTGTTACCTAACATGTTTGTGACCTTAAATAGTTGTGTCCTAACATTTTTGTGACCTAGCATGTTTGTGACCTTACATGTTTGTGACCTAACACTTTTATGACCTAACACGTTTGTGACCTAATACGTTTATGACCTAACATGTTTGTGACCTAACATGTTTGTGATCTTACTTGTTTGTAACCCAACACGTTTGCAACCTAGCATGTTTGTGACCTAACATGTGTGTGACCTAATATGTTTGTGATCTTACTTGTTTGTAACCCAACACTTTTGCAACCTAGCATGTTTGTGACCTAACATGTGTATGACCTAATATGTTTGTGACCTAAATCAAATTTAATAATGTGATTATTAAGTTCATCAAGCATATTCCATTTTTTATTAATATTATGACAGCTGTTTTGGCGTTCAAAGCCATTGTCAAACGTTTAAACATTGAAAACAGCTGTTACAATGGTAGAAAGACTAAACTGAATTTAATGTAGGACTTTAAATTTAAAATAAAAATTAAATGTATTTTCTCAAATTAAAACAATAACAATCAATAAATAATAGCTATTGAGAATTGACACAAGTGCATATGAACTTCGTAGTTTTTACAATATGCCTCTTCTAAATCCGGTAAAAATAAATATTGACAGTTGTTTGTTTAATACTTGATGAAATGATCAAAAACATTTATTTGAACAATTCGCCTTTACTTTACCGCCACTCGAAAGCCGCTCCACCGTAAAAATGATTCGTTCCTAATTCCATAATGATCAGGCAACATCATTAATCAAACAATCATACAAATCGTTTCCCCTCCGAACGGCGCAGAACACAAGTCGTTAGCAATGATTCCGCTGTTTACTGAACATTATAATTTTATAAAACTCGTAAAAATCGGGATCTGTTTACCGAACGGAAAAAAACTCGGAAAATCACCTGCCCTTTCGACATGGCGGTGTTTATTGAGGTAAGCCCCTTATGTCTAGGGCTGGACCTAAAATGTTTTCAGTTTTTCCTTAACCTTTTATCGAAGGCTTGGTATCATCAGGCGTCCGATTCCGGTTCTTTTTAAGGATAAGACATTGTCCATATCCTTAGGGTTAAAGACATTTTCCGTAACTGTGGTTCCCATTCTATGATCAATGACCATACATTTTTAAAGGAGTTCGTGGTGTAATTTTCATAGTATTGTTAGAAATTAGAAACAGATGTTTGTTCGAATTACCTGTGACATCAAATATAAAAAAAACCGCTTCATTTCTGCATATTACAAAACAATTAATGGATATATAAAATTTCAATTTTTTTATCGAAATTTGCGTGACAGAAAGTCAACACTATATGATAATTATTTCATTAGTAAAGTTGTACTAATCAATAAAGGTACCAACAGATGGCACTGGTTGCCACATTCATAATTTATACCAATAGGCCCGGCCTTTTGAGACTAACACAAACGAGTCTCATCTTGAATGCGTATAGCGCACACATATAATTTTTTGTGTAGAATACCGTCAATATTTAAATGTGACATTTTGCATTCTTAGTTCTTGCATTTGACACGTTACAGTAGAGTGGGGCGTGCGCGGCACTGCGATTCGTAGCCGGAACTATTAAGCTAGCGGTGTATATTAAGAAAATTATCCTTTTGTTAGATGGCAATATGGTTCTAGTTGAACCCATTGTAGGTCCGACGGTGCTTACGATGTTAAACATATTAGTCATCATATAGTACTGTTGTGAATACAGACAACTTCAGCTGACATTGTATAAAAATATTCATACAATGTTAACAGCGCCCTTGAGGTGATTTTTCACTAAAACGGCGCTGTACAAATCATCCAGATTATTATATATCATTATTATTACTAACAGTAAACTATTTTACTTACCTCCTGAAGACACCATACATTTTTAATGGTGGCGTTACTGTGGTAAAATAAATACTAATTGACTACGCCGATGTGAGCCATTTGGATATAAATTGTGGTTTTTTGTACAAAATACACCATATATATATCTTGGACTTTCGCAAATATGAACATATTAATACCTGCCTAAAATAATTAATAGAAAAATTTGAAACTTTTCATAGTCAGTGGCCTTTTTTTTACAGTAATTCCACACAGGAGGCTCTGACGGAAATAATTTCCCTCACGGCCTATATCGTCTTTGGGGAGGTCCATGTTGTAGGATGGAGGAAACGCAGATGCCGGCAGATCATTCCACAGCCGAGCTGTTGAATACAAGAAAGAGTCGTAGAAGCGACCCGTTTTCATGTGACAAATTTCAACCGTGTTCAAATGTTGGGTGCGCGTCTGGCGTGTTTCCCGACAGTGAACCGGTGCCGAAGGGATCAATGCCGCTACTTCCTCAAAGTATCTTCCAAAAAAATACTGGTAGAACAAGGGAAGCATTCCCACATGACGTCTGTGTTCCAAATATTGCAATCCGTTTGTTAAGATAGGAATCAATCAAACGGACCACCCGTTTCTGCACCGAGTGAAATGCGGAATAAAATAAATAAATTATGTGGGGCCGAAGGTTCAGAGATATCCTGGCCCACAAAGCTGACTTTATGTTGAGGTGATTTTTCATAAAAACGGCGCTATAAAATTATTCAGTTATTAAAAGTTATTCAAAGATTGCACAGACTTGGTAATGAGTTTAGTTCAATTGATGTTTACCGTTACAACACTGTGTCCAAGTTAAAAATCAGTTTATTTGAATGTTTTTTTTTTCATGTGCATCGTTTTTTATTGTTATTTTTATTATGTTATGTTTCTGTAAAATACCCAAACAGGCATAATAAAGGTTTGTTGTTTTATAAACACGTATATTATAAACTGCTCATGTTTTACAATGTCATAGTAATTATAAATCTACTGCAACTTAGTTTTTTTTTCATGTGCATCTTTTTGTGTTATATTTATTATGTGAGGTTTCTATAAAATATCTAATCAGGCATAATAAAGGTTTGCTGTTTTATAAACACGTATATTGTAAACTGTTCATGTTTTACGTAATAGTAATTATAAACCTACTGCCTTTATTACCCACCTATTGCGCTGAAACTAGCCACTAACATAGTATCTACCTTCTCACTTCTTTTATACTTATGTTATAATATTATGCACTTAACTACTTTTTAAACTCTTTTGTACAACCTGCTGTTATAATGTAACCACAGGTTAAACTATTATTCATTGCGATAATTACGCTGTACCTACATACTGTTATATTGTACCTAAATACTTCTTTTACACTTTATTTATTATTTGATGTACACATTATTGTACTCCTTTGTAAAACTATGTGATAAATGTATCAATATGCAAAAGCCTTCTAGGCGTCAATAAATAAATAAAATAAATAATAATAATAATTATTATTATTGAAGTGTAGTCTAGAATCCAGTTTCCGAGAATCCTGCCGCTATATCCAGCAACTATTAACCACACGAGAAAAGGGATTGGATATACTAGTTGACTATATTTAATTTACATCTCCATATAGATAAATGCATTTGCGCTCGAATCCCACGCATTGAATCCACATGGGATGAAACTTCGCTAACTAGAATTATGATAATTTATAGTTTCCTACGGTGAAATTAATTGAATAATAACATGTCGTATAAGGACTTTGTTGCAATAACAATGGAGACTTGGACTTTTAACCTGGGAGTTTAGTGGAACAAATAACTATTTCACAGTTTTGATAAAATAACGCAGTATTTTTCCAACATACAGTAATTTTTTATTATTCCTTTAGTAATGTGTCGTTAGTTTCTGTCTCGGAAATTAATGACTTGAAATTAATGACGGAAATTAAAAGCCCCTAATGGGCGTAATTGAAATAAATAAATAAACATTATGTAAGAGATTTAATCTATTATTTACCCTGTAGCCAGGTACAGTAACGTACAAATAAAATAGTAATTAATAGCCTTGCCACATTTGTTTCACATGTTGGCAACACCGGACGCTGATAGATGCTTGCTCGAATCGCAGCGCACTCCTTTCTCGCCAGGATCCGATTAAAACCTTACAATGTTAGTTTTTCCAGAAATTTTGTGAGATGTGTAATAATGGATATTAGTAAATAGGGTACAAAGTAATGATTAATTAAAACCAATTTAAATCTTTCTTCCAAATTTAATTTTTTTACCCCACTATATTGTTTTCTTAAACTATTGTATACATTAAATTTTGGGAGTATCAGGGATTGTAAACTATGATTTTATATGAACTTTTTAATCAGTATTGCCATTTCCAGATTTTACATACGGTAGGGATTGACATATTTTGTTTCTCTTAATAATATAACTTAATAAGCCTATCTGGTTTTAAGAGTGTAGATACTGTCAGTATCATCTTGGTGAAAGACCACCATTCAGAATCGAAACGTTGATAGACATGGCTTTAGCCATGTTTGGTGATCAGATCTGAATAGCTAGTTACATTCCCACCTTTCTCTTCCCCATATCATTCCCCTCCTCAATACCTTTAGCCTCACAACATATCCTTATTTGGGATGCCATAGTCTCACTGGCTCCAGACAGTTGGGAGAAGTTGGGACTATTGTGTGGTATCATATAAAAAAACCTATTAAAATTATATATATCACATGATATTAAAAATCGGCCGACCCTAATGAAACTTCTTTGTCAAATCATACATTTTCAATTCGTTACGTCATTTCCACCATGAGCTATGAACCTTTGAAATATCCATTTAACTGGCAAGAAAAAGACAAGAAGTGATATTTAATCATATTTTTAAATCCAAATAATTCAGGCAATATTATTTAAATTTACTTTGCGATTCCATTCTTTCTTCAAAATAATATTTTTTTAATGGTTTTATATTCGAGGATGATTGAACAACCAAGGTTCTATTTTCTCTAATATTCTTATTCGCAGGGGCGTCACCGCTGGTAAACGGTCCAAATGTGCAATAAACCAGTCAATAAAACCTCCCTTGGGCGGCCTCATCGAACCACGTATGTATATAGTATAATAGCACTTCTGTCTGATGTGGGAACCACCCCGCTCGCATCGTTGCCAGATCTCTGGAATCCGACGATTCAGACCACCTATCCCGTTTTATTTTTTCAATGTGGCAACACTGGGCATTATTTATGGCACGATTAGATTTATGGCGGTCTCGAGTATACAATAACTGCGTAATTGGCAATACTGAACGTAGTATACGTCGAACACGTAGCGCCATCTACCCATGGGAGTCCGCAATACTTCCATTTGAATATCGAACGGGCGATTGAATTTGACGATTTTATTATTATTTTTCGAGTGTTCAGTCGCGTTTCGATTTCTTTTATTTCTTAAGGCAAACCGAATATATATATAACCAATGTAATACTATCGATTGGGGAAATCTCCGAGGCAGACATGGCACGATCAAGTGAATCAAATACTAGAGTCGGGCCATGTCACAAGTCGGAATAACAAAATAGAATGTAATGAGACGTTGTATGAATGCGAATGAAGCAAGAAGTATATTCCAAGATGGAGTTGTTTAATGGTCCGTTCTCTCTGCCTACCCCTGCGGCGGACGGCATGATGGTTATTTGGTTAATTAGTTAGTTAGTCAGTGTACATTGATCACAACACGCGTGCACCTATATTGTTCTATTATTGCGCTACATTTGTATGATGATTGTTACTTATTGTTATATTATTTTTTTGTTTACATGAATACCGCACAAGAGTCCAAACTGCTCCCAACCTCCTCCGGTCATAGTCTCACTGGTTCCAGATGGTTGGGAGCAGTTGAGACTCTTGTGCGGTATTAATGTTAAAAAAAACCGTCTGTAGCCAGTGAGACTATGACATCCCTAATTGGGGAATGTTGTGAAGCTGAAGGTATTAGAGGGAGGAAGGAGAATGGGGAGAGGAAGGTGGGAAAATACCTGGCTATTCAGATCTGGTCACCAAACACGGCTAAAAGCCATTTCAAGCAACGTTTCGATTCTGAATGGTGGTCTTTCACCAGGGCGATACTGAGAGTATTTTCCACTCTGGAATGTGCACAAATATGCCATATATAATTTTTAAATAAATTAATTGTGAAACAGCACAAATTAATTAAATAAAATTTACTTGTGCACACCGGGATTTGAACCCGCGGCCTTCAGATTCGTAGTCGAGAGCCTTACCCCTGGACCATGGAGGCCGTCATATCATTATATAATATTGTTGAACTAAACCCCTGCTGACAAGCTACTTGCAGTGGCTTAGCGGGTACAAGTTCATATTGTATGTAATTAATATTAAACAATAAAAAATAAAAAATGCCTCTACCCCGCCAAAAAGTCCTTTGCTTTTTTTTTGCAACGATAATTTTTTCAGTTTTGCTGTAATGAAGTGTATGTGATTTGGGTCAATTATGATTCGTGAATTTATAATTTTTTTTTAACATTGTCTATTCTTTCAATTTGACACGTTGAATTGATTTTTGAACGGGCTTGTAATTGGGTGAGGTTGACCTATAATTTTGAAACCGTCAATTCATTGATTAAAAAACCTTTCTAACTATCTTCCACTTGTTCATTTTCGACCGGACCGGTTTCGCTTGCTCCAAAATTTGTTCAACCGCCCTACCCATACGAACGTACGTGATACGGCCGCTATATTATCGCCCGAACGCAACAAGCCATATCCCTTACGTTCATGTACAAAAAAACTAAACCCGAGACCCTCAACATTTGTATATGTCAAGTTTGTTCCTGCGTCATCTCGTTTAGTGTTTAATGTAAAATACTAAACGAGACATACCAAACAAAATTTGTAACGTAAAATTTTTTTCTTGTAATTTTAAACATGTATAATATAATGAATAAAAAACGTTGTTTTTTTACCTGCTTTTTTAAAAATAATCCAAAGGACGGGCGATTAAAAAACAAAACAAATTTCTTAGTCATAAATGTACGATACTAGAAAAATCAATGGGACTCACTCCCGACATAGATGTTTTACATACTATAGATTTAATATTTAAATTTTACCAGTCTGAAGATGCCCGCGATAGGGTAAAATCGGTCCGGTCGAAAATGAATATGTAGAAGACAGAAAGGTTTTTTAATTAAAAAAAACATTTTAGAGGTTGACCTCTTTGAGTATCAATGCATGTTACCTAAATATTTGGTATTTTTTGCATTAACAACAAAGCTCCTTTGAGGTGATTTTCTCACGAAAACGGCGCTATAAAAATAATCCATTTATTATTATTATTATTAACAGTAAGTTTATCATTATTGATAAATTGTTTAACGATACTAAAACATATCTAAGCCTAAGCGTATACCTTGTTCCAGGACTAGGCTAAATAGATTTATGAACAGAGGATTTTCAGAAACTGTCGGAAACCCACTACAATATAGTTCTATACACACGTTCCAGAAATCTCGTTTCTAGAACACTCACTCAGTACATTTCCTTTGCTATAAATATATCAGATTTGGTATCAGTACCTCTTTGTGGGCTTCCATTCTCGCTTCCTTTGATAACTTCTTACTAGTGACCACTGCATTCACTCCATTAATTGAATTACCTGCATTGACTCCCCGGTCGACGTCCTTTCACCCTTCCTATCCCCTGAACTCACGTCTTAAGTAGGTACACAATTTCATCAACTCGCTACAAACTTATCACCCTTTGCAATAAACAAATGGGTAGTGTCCCGTGCTTGGGCGAGAGACGCCCACAACTTAAAATTTGGTTGAAGGGCGGCTATTGTGGGCGGCGGAGGGTGGGAAATTAAAATTGCTTTTAGGCTGAAAATGTCAGAGGTTGTTCACAGTTTATTTGCGAAATCTAATTGTGAAGTGATAGGAAATTCACAGTTTTCATTATAGTTTTATTATTAACTGCAGTTTAGTAGAGAAACGTTTGCTAACGTGCAAGTAATATTATACTTACTTGATAGTCCCTTCTCTCTTCTTTCATGCAATATACTTTAATATTTTCAATCTTAATCGAAAGTATCTTTAATTACATGTTTAGTATTATTTAAAGGATTTGCTAACTGTAACCAAAATAAAATAAAAAAATGTATTTCTCTTCAAATTCCATACCTAATTTACATTTATACAGCAAAACTAAAATATTAATATAAAACTAATTAATACGCATCAATACTTGTAGCACATTTAACGCATCCACGTGAACACCTTGGCACAGGTTCTCCTAGTGAGGTGGTCACGACACATATAACACTCCATTCAAAGTATCACCTCTTCAAACCTACCCTACACTCCACATTATAAAATACAAAATATATTAAGTAAAATGGTACTGTATAATATATGGATATAACTTCTTTTTTTTGATAGAAGGCAGTCACTTTGTGGTTAGACATATTTAATGAAAATAAAACAATAACTTTGTTTATAACCACGAGATTTATTAAATATTATTAGGACCGACCGGTTTCGCTTAACAGAAGCATCATCTATATTGGCAAAACAACACGGAATGTCAATATTAGAATTAAAGAACATCTTGTTGCTTAAGATGCTTAAATAATAACGGCTTTTCGGAATTCGTCAATCACCTAATTGATTAAGATCATACCTTCATTCAAAGTACCGGTGTTAATATTCTTCATAAAAATGGAAATGAAAACAGATTAAATCATTTCGAATTCTTAATAATCAAATAAATGTGTCCAATAGACCAATATTACGTATATTTCCTGTAAACTCGTAAAATTTCCCATTATCCCATAATCACCTGTTCAGGTATTCATTGGTATTCCATTATGTACACTTCTGTCTCTTTCTCTCTTTTACTATGCCAGATTTCTATCACATGCTATCTCATTTTTTCTTTGTTCTATGTTATGTTCTGTCGTATTCTATTTTGTACATATAAACACACAATATATATTTTTAATCGGTTTAATTTTGTACCCTGATGATGCTTGTGTTAAGCGAAACCGGTCGGTCCTAATAAAATAAAATAAATCTCGTTAAGTTATTGTTTTATTTTCTATAAATTTAATGTTGTGAGATACCACGGAACATTCACAGACACGCAAATTGATTTTTTTTCATGCTAGACAGCTAAGAAAGCCACGAAAAAAGCTTCTTCTAAGCTTTCCAGCACGAAAACGTCACCAGCTGCTAAACACATATGTTTTTATAATACACTCAGTTCTGCCAGAAATGATAGCAAAGGAAATCGAGTAAAATTGGAAGGGTTCAACATGGAACGTTTACCTTCCATTTCAGGGTTCCTCGAAGCCTGTTATTTATCCTATACGGATAACTGAAAATAAACATACGGCCTCCCGATGAAGGTGCCCCTGAAAGGTCTCGGGAAGGACTTTAGGAGGTTTCAGGAGGTCCCAGGATGGAGTATTTGGTTACAATTATTTCATTTTAAGGATCAATATGTGAGGTTCTAATGATTAATCAATATAACCGGAAATTTATGGTTTACACAACTAATTTAATATCAATGATCGTATGGCTTTGTAACGAGATATTTAATATTCCTAAACTTGGCATGCATGAAAATTAAAGAGAGAACGTGTACAATCTATCACATGCCCTTTACTGCCGTTTTATCGTATCAGGCTTAAGAAATATACATAAAAAACTATCAAATACGCGACAAGTTTTCGTATTTTTGACAAATCAATAAAAAGAAAACATACATATGAAAATTAACGTTTATTTTAATTAAATCAGATAAACCCGTAAATTATTTCATTAAAATAATATGTCTACATTTTCATCATCGGCATGGCATTCCCAGAATCTGTAAAAAAAAAAAATTTACACAAAGTGGGCGGAATGTCGGTTTACGGATATTTGCTTTTATATATTAAAGTGGTTTGTTTATTCAAGTATATTCGACTATCGAAATAAACTCATTTAAAAAAAAAAATCACCGCGTTTCAAGTTTGCGTAGCGGAGCGCGATGGTTTTTCGGTTCTTCGCGATATTAGTTTGTTAGGGATCATGTCCTTCATCAGCGATAAAGTCATATTGGATATATGGCAGGTTGCCCCATTTTGCTGGACCCCGCTGTTGTAAATCCAATTCAACTTCAGATGAAAAGTTGATCTGGGTGTCGTTAAAGAAGTCGGAGGCTTGGGCATCGACTATCTCGTACAGACGCGTTAATTTGTGCAACGTTTTTTTCGCTCATCCTGCTCCATAGCAGTACTGTTTTTTTTTTCTCATTTAGGATTGAAAAGATCTCTTGTAATTTTCGACAATTTAATGAAATTTAAACTGGGAGACTTTCTATTGTGTAATCAGAAATGAACATGAAACAGGTGTCCGAATAATCTCATAGAAATCGTCCAAGAACCGAGCTTTCGGATGCTGCTGATCACGCCTCCCTCGTCCAGTTCCCCCGCAGGAGCAATATCAAAAGTTTATATTGTCGTTTTGTGCGATGGTGCCTACTTAAGAAAAAAAGATTTTTTATACCAAGGGGGTTATTCCACCAACTTTTCAGAGAATCCCCAGAACTTGCCTGTTCAAGGTCAGAAGTTAGTAATGTGGATCAAATCACAGTAACACAATTGTTTTTATTTTTTTGTTTATTTATTTATTTCCAAGAGTATTGAGTGTGCATTAAGGGAACAAGTCACATTTTTATTTTTAAATTTTGATGTCGGAGATCTGATAAGTTATGGGTTCGAATACTAATAAAGTAAAAAATACTTTATAATGTTCGATTCACACCCACCAGCACCGCACAGTGGAGATACGTAGAGTGGCAGGCACGGCAAAATTACGTAACTTGCTTACATCATCTATGAACACGTACACTCACGGTACGTGTCTGCACTACGCGGTGCCGTTAGTCATGAATATACCTTAAACATCTATATAGCTTAAATATGATTTATTTCTTAAATCGGATATCTTCATACTATTGATATTAACAATACACGTTTTATTTTCTTTCATTTTTTTATCTTATTTTTATTGCAAATAAGATAATAATAAAGGATTTCATTTACATAAATACTAAAATGAAATTATTTGAGTAATATAAATTTGAATTTTTATTACATATATATAAAAAAAAACATGATAATCTTCTTTGGGCGGTGTGTATCCGTTGCAGTCTGCATTTTGTATTAGCATATATTAAGCATATAATTCAGTTCTATCAATATTTTACATGTAACGTTTTTTTTAATTTTTGAATTATATATGTATTTTTTTATTTTGTTTTCAATCAATTTATTACGACCACTATTTATTTTTTATTTATTTATTTATTTAAACTCCCCGGCTACTTAATATGAGTAGATCTTTTTTAAATCATGTGAAATAAATAAAAAAAAAACATGCACAAAAGTTGCACTTGAAGTAAGAATTAACTGCACCAAAGTTATAAAAATACAGGAATAAAAAGGAACAAAAAAAAACAATAACTACAATATCCACAAAATTCACAAAGTAGATGCTGTTTAATAAATACTTTTTAGAAATTTGCCAAATTCAGATTATTGTCGAATACATCCATACCATTTAAGTATTTGTTAGCAAGACTGTGAGCGTTAAATTTTGGAATGCAAGCTGTAGTTGGAACGGTATATACATATGTAAAATGTTAATGTTTGTCTTGTAGTGCGTTTAGGTATGTGCAGGTTGATTAAATTCAATCGAATGTACAATTTAATAATTTTAATAAAAATATTAGGGCTTTTATTTTCCGTCTGTTTTCTAAAGTACGAATATTTAAAATATTCATTAGCGATTTGTAATTTATGTGCTCTAAAGGTATGTTGACCTTAAAAATTATTAAACGTAAAAATTTTCTTTGAATTCTCTCTACATTATGAATATGTACTTTGTACTCGTAGAAAGGCGACCACACTATGCAATTATATTCTATTACAATTATTTTTCTTAATATAAATCGTAAGGTTTTCATACCATTATTTACAATTTGTTGAATTCGAGTAGTGGTAATGGCGTGAGGTTTATATTTGAGAGTTATACTCAATTTGGCTTGTCTTTAACCCTATCTTCCCTGTGATGGGTATCTTCTACACATTGCTTATAATATCCATCAATACCTCTATAAATATAATACAAGGTTAAGATTTTCGGTATTCCTCCATAATATATTTCACATTGATTTAAAAAATAATATTAATAATAATCAGAATTTATCAGGTACATAGAAGGTATTTTGTGAACATCGGAAACAAATTCGTGTATAACAGCGCTGTGAGTGCCTCGACATTGGGTCTCGACGATATGTGAAAAGTATGCAGGAAACGCGACACTATATTCGCATCTCACTCTTGCATAATGTAAAAGCGCGAGAAGCTCAACGTTCTCAGTCGTGTTTTTTTCCTTCGAGCTCTGGGGCTTGCAACCAGAGTGGGTTTGTGTCCGTTCTGTGAGCGTTTTTAATGTTTTCAGCAAATCATTCTCAATTATTATAATTTTGGATTTCAATTATAACTACTTAAGGGGATTAGCTTTGAATTTTTTCATTTTTCCGATTTAAAATCTCCAATTTTTGATTGTGTAGTGACTACCCAACACCGGAACGCGCGTTTTTATTTTAGCACCGTAAGGGAAATGTTAAAGACCAATATTAAAGTTTCGCAGTTTATACTGCATTTTTTTGCTGTTCTTTACCCACCATTTTAATATTCTTAGCGAACTATTTACATAAGTTTTTAAAAAGCCCCTTTTAAACCATATATAAACGAATTTAAAATTACCTCATTATGATTTTAATTTCATATTTCAGAATAAACTCGAATTTCACATAAAATTCACACAAAGCCTTGCTAACATCATTAAAAATACGGAACATTATGATAATTTAAATTCTTCCTATAAATCCAACCCCCTTCCCATTATTCCGGCGCCCGGCAGCAAAAATGCAGGGTAGTTTTTCGCCAGGTGGAAATAGCATTCCCACTTCCTGGCATTTAATATTTTATCATTAAGATAATTATGAAAGAGCTCTTCCCAGGGACCGCGGCGCTTTCCGCCAACTTATTACGGTAAGTTTATCTTCGACATAGCCCACAAACAAAGCGGAACTACTCGTGCGGACTACTACGACTAGCTAGCGACTCCGGTGCTATGTACGAGTCTCTTCATTCTGCCCCGTGCTTTGTGCTCGTACAACCCACCCTTAGGTTTGTAAAACCTACCCCTGTGCAGGATAGGACTGGCTGTCAAAACAAGGATTTTATTATGAAAACAGTGCATCATTAACTAATACAGCTATATGGTTTTTGGTTTATTTTTTTAAGCCTTGATGATGAGTGAAGGATGAAAAACATAGTAGTCCACAGTGAAGATTTGATAATACAAAGGAATGCAGACAAAAATAAATGAGACGATTAATTTTTGTCTCCGTGATTTTGATGACAAATTTTACCCATATATTTATTTTATTTAATTTTGTAGTCCAGGGGCTCGATTCCGGTTCTTTTTTAGGATACGACATTGTCTCCTAACCTTAGGCTTAACGATTTTTTGTTTAACTACGGTTTCGGATCTTTTGGATGACAGCTGTCACTCAACGGATGACATTAGTAAACAAATATTGATATTTGCGTAGTTTTAACAATATAAAAACTTAATACTATCGTAAGTATTGACTTTGAGAATTAAGATAATTTTTGAGTTATTTGTCGCATAATAATGCTATTAAAAAATGTATATACGAGTATGTTTATATATTAAAAAAGTATTTTTTGATTTAGTAGGTATAGAAAAATACAAGAGAGTATAATAAAATAAAAATAAAAATTATGTAATCACAAAAATTCAAAGTAAAGACAATCCACTGCGTGGATTTTATAATATTTTTTATCGCATTTCTGTGGTTTAAATGAAAGTTAAAAATTTAAACGTAAAATTAAATATTACATGTTATAAATAAAAATAAGAAAACTATAATATGACGTTAAGTAGCCATAAGAAACAAAAAATAACATAAAATATGACATTGAACAGAGTTTACGGTTATTATCACATATTCTTACATCAATATAATATTTTTTCAATGGGAATTTTAAAATCAAACATAAGAATAAGTTTAAAAATAATAATAATAATAATGTTTTATTATCTACCTTTTTTGTAACAAAATACGAAATAATGATATCGTCACTGGGATTTCCCGTTCTGAGGATTTCATCAACAAAATATAAATTAAAGTATTTATGGGCAAACAAATTATCAATACAGATATTATCATAATGTTAATGCTCAATACTATTATTATTCTTTGAGTTAAAGTTTCTAAAAAGGAATATAATTTTCTTACTTGTGTTTACTAATGGTTTACTGTGAATAAAATATAAAATTATGCACGGTAAAGCTTACCCTTGTTTTGACATTTGACATTCTAACCTCAAAACTGCTAAAATAGGACCGGCCATAGATTTGGAGTGTTTTGGCGGGCTTTAAAAAATTGAAACTTTGAAAATTATATTGACCATGGAAACTAACTTTAGAAAAAAAAGTTATATTCTGGTATTTAAGTATGAACGTCATTATTGATATAAATATATATATATGTATTGGACTGGAGCTCCCTATTGTGCTATGTCTTCCTCAGTCCTCCCCAACTTTATCTTCTATTTTATGGCCCATAGAGTCTGAAGGACCAGTTCCCACCTGCGGACTCCCCTGCATTTCTCAACTCACACAGATCGGAGCTAATTTATCACCGAGAGTCATTGTTATCAAGGGGGGGTTATAAATGAGAGCACTTATCTATTACAGTTATGCTTTATTTATTCAGCGTCGGTCGCTCCTGAAAATTATCGTGGGAACGCTTTCTCGTAATGTGTACGGCGCCCCACGGTTCTCTCGTTCAACTCTCAGCTAAATGCGTTGTCATATTCGTATCATCTCGCTTTACAAACAAACTGCGCAAAATGGTGCACGGTGTTACTCCATAACACTGAAAGTTTAGCAGTTAATAACGCTGATATACAGAGGAATATTAGAAATATAATTTGAATGATATGATTTCTTAGGAGATTTTTACGGAAAAAAGAATTACGACGTTTGGCTATCGGAAACGTTGGAGGAGTTTTTTCATTGACATTTACATTTTTGTTTTACTTTACATTCATAAATACAAAAAAACAAGAAATTACAACAATCACACATATTAGCCATACAACAAGGAACCACAAACACAACATGTGGACAAAAAAAACTTATTATACTATGGTACTAAACTCCATAAGAAAATCCCACTATCCTTTAAAAATCACAACAACCATAATAAATTTAAAAATCAAATAAAACATTGGATACGTTACATAGGGAGATCTGAAATAGAAAACATATTAACACCAAATACAGACTAACACTGAAACCACTCAACAGTACTTAAAACACCTCACCTTAGAATTTATTTTTTTGTTCATCTATTTAATATAATGTAATTAAATATTTTGTAAATGAAATCCTCACCACGGGAAATCCCAGTAGGATATAATTATTTTTTATTTTATTTTAAATAAAGAAGATAATAAAACATTATTATTAATATTATATTATTAACAAAAACAATCAAAATTATGAATCGTAATGCAGAAAAACTACGCATGATTTATCTGTAAATTTTATACGGGTAATCAGAAAAATCTATAAGATTTCAAAAGACAATAATCCTCAAGCCGTTCTTTTAAATTATATATTTATTTATTTTATTTATTGTATAATATACGCCCTATATGGGCTTTTACATATAAAGTTAGTTATAATAAACAGGTGCAAATCACATCACAGTAGGTTCATAGATCATATATCGAAAAAACACAGGAATAACATCAGCAGGTAGTAATAGTGTAAGGACCATTCTAAGTAATAAGTTCCAGAATAATCAAAACATACCTCACATTCACTGTTACTTATACTCTAGACACACATATAAAATACGTTCAAAATTTTTGCACCTCTTTTCAGACATTTTGAGTTATATTTCATAGAATTTAAATATTACTCTTTGAGGATTTTTGTCTTTAGAAACTTTAAATATTTTCCTCACTACGTACAGAATTTACATGTAAACCATTTGTGGTATTGCTTGAGTTAGCAACCCGCAGAGTGATGTTTAGGGCTATTTTTGCTTGAGTTAGCAACCCGCAGAGAGATGTTTAGGGCTATTTTTGCTTGAGTTAGCAACCCGCAGAGTGATGTTTAGGGCTATTTTTGCTTGAGCTAGCAACCCGCAGAGTGATGTTTAGGGCTATTTTTGCTTGAGTTAGCAACCCGCAGAGTGATGTTTAGGGCTATTTTTGCTTGAGTTAGCACCCCGCAGAGTGATGTTTGGGGCTATTTTTGCTTGAGCTAGCAACCCGCAGAGTGATGTTTAGGGTTATTTTTGCTTGAGTTAGCAACCCGCAGAGAGATGTTTAGGGCTATTTTTGCTTGAGTTAGCAACCCGCAGAGTGATGTTTAGGGCTATTTTTGCTTGAGCTAGCAACCCGCAGAGTGATGTTTAGGGCTATTTTTGCTTGAGTTAGCAACCCGCAGAGTGATGTTTAGGGCTATTTTTGCTTGAGTTAGCACCCCGCAGAGTGATGTTTAGGGCTATTTTTGCTTGAGTTATCAACCCGCAGAGTGATGTTTGGGGCTATTTTTGCTTGAGCTAGCAACCCGCAGAGTGATGTTTAGGGTTATTTTTGCTTGAGTTAGCAACCCGCAGAGTGATGTTTAGGGCTATTTTTGAGTGCTGACTCTTATGACCAAATAAACTAAAAATGAAAAATGAAAGCAACAAAATAAATTAAATTTTATTTTAAAACACAACAAACGTATTAGTGGCTTCTATGTTTTAGAATCGAAATTTTCATGAAAACTCTACACTTTTTCGCTCTCTAAACCAGGGCGATACCAGAAGATCTGCCAATCATTAATTTAATTAATTATTATTGTGAGTGCTATTCCAGAGGGAAGACGTTCGGTGGGCCGCCCCAGACACAGGTGAAAGAAGCAACTCCAGAGGCTGTGCGAGGAGAGGCTGGACCCACTATCTACCTCTAGCCACAGTTGACACAGGAAGAGGGAGAAATGTTCCCTGGCACTGTACACACAAATTTTTACAATACGATATGATGCTTTATATACGAGCCCACGCCGGCATTTGAATCCGGAATCTCTGAATCCATAGTCGAAAAGCTTACGCCTCTTTCACAGGTACACGACTAGCATGAGAACGAAGTAAATATTTTTATTTTTCTTAAACTTCCAACCGTTTCCTTTGTATAGTCAAGGTGACTAGTTAATTATAATGAACAACAAACTCAAAAGCGTATTAAATTTTAAATATGCAAGAGCCCCGGGAACAGAGTCACCGTTTAAAAGGCCCCATCACAAAAAGCGTTTTGGCTCGGTATATTTGTTTTTCATCACAGAAATTCCTTGGAAAAAAAATACCAACAAGATTTAGGCAAATAAGTGTGCCGGTCTCCATCGCTGGTAAAAAAAAACAAAGGGAAAAACAAACGAATTAAATTTCCCGTACAACGAAATGAACACTACAACAAAATTAAAAATAATAATTATGCCTTAAAAAGTCTGCAGCGGCCGCTAATTTCAAGGCGTAAATATTTTGAAGTAATTGAAGTTCTGCGGGATGAAAGCTGTTCGCTCGGTGAAATAGAGAACCACTGCAGTAATTAATGAGAAAAAATACGACTATTTATTTAATTTTATTTATTTGCAGACAATTTTTATGATATAAGCAATTATTATATAGAATGATTTGTATCTGCGGTAAATTACTAATATACAATGGTGGTTTTTCACCGGGGCGATACTGATCTACCACTCTGCTACCAACTACTACATATTATTTTAAATGAATAAATGGTGAAATAACATAATTTATTCAAATAGAATTCATTTGCTCACGTCGGCATTTGAACCCGCTACCTTTGGATTCGTAGCAAAAGGATCATAACCACTCAACCACCGAGACCATCCATTGTGGTAAGGACAGAGATTGTGGTAAGTAAAATATTAGTATAACAGATTTTAGAACAATAGAAACACGAAAAATGCAACAAAAAACTCCACTCATCGACAATTTTTTTATTTATTATAATAACGCCGCCATAGAGTGAAAGAAAGTGGAATAATGTAATGGGAGGAAAAAACACAGCATGTTCCAAAACAAAAGTATAAATGCAGTAATATCAAAGTGGAAACTGTATTTTTTCTTACAGAAAAAAGAAATACTTTAGTTTTTTATGCAGTATTTCATTGTATATTCGTATAAAACATTGTTGCTGGTACCAACAATGTTTTTGTTCAACGCCTTATTTATAGTTAAAAATTTTTATTACGCTAATAATACAATAAAAAATACATTTTTATAAAATTTACTTTAAAAACATTCTGACGGCCTCCATGGTCGAAGAGTAAGGCTCTCGACTACGAATCCGAAGGTCGCGGGTTCAAATCCCGGCGTGCGCAAGTAGTAGATACTTTCAGTATCGCCCTGGTGAAAGACCACCATACAGAATTGAAACGTTACTTGAAATGGCTTTTAGTCATGTTTGGTGACCATATCTGAATAGCCAGGTATTTCCCCACCTTCCCTTTACCCTTCTCCTTCCCCTCCCCGATACCTTCAGCCTCACAACATTCCCTAATTGGGGATGCCATAGATGATATCTGGTTCCAGTCGGTTGGGAGCAGTTGGGACTCTTGTGCGGAATTCATATAAATAAATAAAAAAAATAGAATCGTACTTATGCAGAATTTTAAAACTCCCACTAATACCTTATTATTTACTTATGTACGTATACGCGATAATAACAGTAAATTCTGTTTACTGTCCATAATTTACGAAATGTTTCTTATTATCACTTTATGTCATATTTTGTCTTTAATATTTTCACCAGCACTTATTCTTTTAAAAAAATGAATACCTTAATTTTTGTTAAAAATGAAAACTTTCACATAACAATAGAGATGTGATAAAAATTAAAAAAAAAAAAAAAAACTATTTAATGCCCACACACAGGCTTTGCCTTTATGGGATTTTTTTTGTTAACACATTTTTTTAAATCACATTTTCTTCCACTTTATACACTGTTTCAAAATGTACTTAAAAAAACAGCCATGAAATTGCTATACCATCAAAAACATTATCATCTTTTTTCATTACAAAAAATGAGTAATACTAAATTATGTCTCATGCAAAATACAAGAAATTCAAAACGTAATAACTTCACGTATTCAACTCATTTTTGATAATTATTATAGTAAATTCTGCGTTTTTTACTGCGCTTACTACAGCTGTGTACATTTTAATACCATAAAATATTACATTAATTTACTATATATTGCTTTTTTTAATCGAGAAGAAACATTAAAACAAAATGTTCACTAAATTTAGAAAATCGTAATAGCGCCATCGAACCTAACAAGTTGAGTAATTGAGTTCGAGCTTTGTATCAAATTACAGGACCACAATAATAAACAATGGCAAATTGAAGCTTAAATTTCATCATCTTTCACGTTTTACATGTTCCAAAAAGAATGGAGATAAAGGAACAAGGCGAAAGCAAAGGAAAGTTTTAAAGTCGGCCGAAGTTTTGCATCAATAAATTAAGTTGTGGAATTTTCACAAAGCCTCGCGCTACCTGCTGATGTTAGTGCACGCCTTTGTGGCGCTATTCGAGCATACTCGTTTCACTATTATTATCTGCACGGTGCGGATATGGAACGAAAAAAGTGGCTACCGTCTGAGACACAAGAAGAGTCAATAGTCTCCTTTATTAAACATCGCATTTACACGTGGACAATCTGAACAAAATTAACATACGCATCTCCCATATGGGCTACTTCAAATACAAAAAGGCTAGAATCATTCCCGAATGCATTGCTCCGATGATTCGCCAAAAGTCTCTTATTCGTCAGGGATAGCATAATTAACACGGGCTCGAAAATTCCCACACTCCGAAAACAAATAATAGATTTAGCCAAAACATTTTATTCCAAATTAGAATCGAACTCGAATCTCTCCATATCCAACCTCAGCCGCTGGACCCCCAGCACCGACCGCCCCCCATCTCCGCCCAAATTCCATCTTATACCCTCCATTACCTTAGTGAGCGGGTTTAAATATAAGATCAGCAAGTACCGCTGGCGTATAAAATACAGTTTACAATTTTTGAAATAAAAATAAATAAAAGCCCTACATTAGCAAGAGGCAGCCCGCTCACTGGGTAGATAAAATTATCTCCATATTTATGCACCTCTAACCACAGTCACAGGAAGAGGGAGAAATGTTCCTTGGCACTGAACACAAAAATTTTGCAATACGATATTAGTCTCCCCAGCATTATGCAATTAACCATTTTTTTCGCGGTGGTCGATATCGATTACCCGCAGTGAGTACAATTTCTCATTTAAAGGGCCAATACTAAAAAATGTCCCTAATCATCACTTTGTTGGTTGCTAATTAAAGCAGTACGAAAAATTATTTATTTGTACATTCGATATGGGTAGTTATAAAAATATGTAAGTATTCAAAAGACAAAAATCTTCAACCTGAAATCTTTAAATTCTATGAAATACATCCCAAAATGTCTGAAAATAGGTGCAGTTTGAAAACCAGTAAAAGCAATTTTAACGTTTTATGTAATATTGCGGTGTGTATTTCATGTAGAATTTGAAAGATTACAATTTGAGGTTCATTGTCTTTTGAAACATTATAATTTTTCCAAATTACCCGGATAGAATTTACACACAAATCATTCGTAGTGTTTCTTGAGTTATCAACCAGAAAAATGTGCATTTTTGGGTGCTGAACATTAATGTGAATAACGCACCGGAGTCTCAACTGCGCCTAACTGTCCGAAGCCATTATGACTATGGGGAGGCTGAAGGGAGCGGGGAGGAGAAGGAGGTGGGTAAGGTGAAGATAGAGAAATGTCTGGATTTTCAGATCTGGTCGCCAAATACGGAAAAAGCCATTTCGAGCAACGCTTCAATTCTGAATGGTGATTTTTCACTGGATGATAGCGTATCTACGTCTATCAAGCTCGCCCTACTTTTAGATCAATTTTTTATTTATTCATTGTTCAATAAAAATATTTAACAGAATATTGAAAAATACTACATATACATAGAAGCAAAATTCAGCACGAACATCTCAGGTACATAATTTTTGATCTACAAAATCCAATTGAAAACATTAATTATGTAGGTTTGATAAATCAATTGCATTAAATTACGCTCTCTGATAGGAGAATTATTTCAGACCTAGTTGTATTATATAAAATCATTTACCACCTAATTGACAGACCTGTCATCGTCGCCACTATTAAATTACATATACCGACGAGGAACAAGACAAAATGTAACATTTTTTGCAACACGTACACAACCAGCACTCTCCCTAACCAATAAGATGCACGATCTGGGCAACAAGTTTAGAGGCACTGAATAGAGCCTGGTCCCGGATAGATTTGAGAGAACCAAGGTTCTTGTCCCATATGCGTCCGTTACTTTTTTATTTTCTATGTCTTTTCTGTTTCATGTTTTCATTTGAGATTTGTTAATATAATTCACAATAAGGTTTATAAGCTTTAATAAGACATAAACAACTGTGCTTTAGAAGTTCAAAGTGCGTGCTTGTATTACTCAGTGTTTTATCGTTTAAAAGCTCATCACCACCACAGGCATGAAAAAATAAAGTGTTAGTTAATAAATCAATTAGATACACAATAAATATAGAAATGCATCTGCGGTGATTATTTTCAATAATTATAAACTAACCTCTGTCGATACATCAAAAGTAATAATTGTTCTACAGAAAGCGGTCCGATATAAATATCGAGAAGCTTCTGTAGAAATTAGGAATACCCGAGAATACAATGGAATTACCGGCATCGAGAGAATCAGAAGGATCTTAATTGAATGGATTGGGTAGGGGTGGAAGGCCGGAGTAAATAAAACCGGAGAACTCCGTTTCCAAGATGGAGTGAAGTCGTATGAGAGGTAATATCGTGTTAAAATTATGGCAATTGAGAATCCTTAACGTCTTGAGATACGGAGAAACGAGCAACTGTAACTGCCAGTAAGCACTGAACGAGGGGGTGAAATACCCCACAGGTTTGGATAGGGGTAGGTGCTATATACAGTGGCGCAACCACCTTGATGTATCTTTTGGGTCAACAGAGAAAAAATAAATAAAATTGAGGTTCAATCAAAATTGTGAAGGATACACATCATGTGCGTGGAGGGTTCGCTTTTTTGATGAAAAGGAAGTAAATGTTTTGTGTTCAGTATATCTTTGGTGAGTAATTTTGGTGCCCTACCCAATATTTTTTGTTCCATCTGAGATTTTTAATCTGCAGGACAATATTTATTAATCTTCAAGAATATGTTTTAATTTAAAAATTTGGATAAAAAAATAATTGGTTACAACAAACAAGTTTTTGAGAAACCTAATTTTAATATTTAAATAATATAATGAAATCTTAATGATTGCGAACGTAGCTTAGAGCTTTGTTTATAAGTAAAAACTTTTTTATAACACCAATTTGAAACGATGCTTCAAAAGTGACTATATTTGAGGAGTCAGGTAACCACTTTTAATTTCTGTTCATATCGCTCTATTTTTCCTCTCAACTATTTTCCTTCAGTATTGCAACATTATCCAAGTGGATGTGACATAGCTCAACCAGCATTGGTCAGTGAAAATTGTGTTGAAAACTGTTTTATATATATAACTAGCTAACGTGTATACCCGGCCTTGCTCGGGATTATTTAATTTTTTTGGAATAAAGTTATGACGTAGTGAATTCTTGTTTGCTGTTTGGGTGCCATCCTTAATTTGACAGAGAAATTAATGCCTTGTGACGACTATTACTATCTCTAAACAAAGAAAAAAAATTTCCTTCCAAACATGTATTTTTTCAAAGTAGGTATCTACTTTGAAAAAATATTAATATATTCTTTCAAAACAAACGTTTTTCTTTTGAATATGTAATCTATGGCTAACCAGGTATATCTATGTAATTACCTCAATACAACATAATGAGTTCAATATTTTTCGTACTAATTTTGAAACGTTATAGCAATAGTTTTACACGTTGAAGCTGCTCTCTAAACCTTCCTGGCACTAATAAAAACAAACTGTGCTATTTTAAGCGAAACTGGTATAGCAATTTTCGAGAAAATCGAGGACAGACAGACAAACATTCATTTCCATATATAGAGAAAAAGATATTATCAATAATTTCAATTATTAAGGGCTACCTCAATATTGTGCCCGAGCCACTGGCCAACATAAAAATCTTACCTGGGGACTAAGAATTTGCCCTACGCCACTGGATGTACCTAACATTTTCATAGAAGGCAGTGGTACAATACCCCGAAGGTTCTATCAAGAGGTAGGCAGAAAACTCTCGGGTTCCGGGAACGGAATGGAAAAACACCCCCAGGTTCTCAGTCGAGTGGGCCTTAAAAGTAACCATGGTCTACATTAGAAGGTTGTATTTTGATTGGATTACATTTGTAAATTGGATTCATTTAAACCGATTTAATAGATATCCCTGACCTAAATAATTATTATATTTCGAAAGGATAGCTTTAAGAACCGTTCAGCAGAAATATTTTTCAAACTTTTTATATTTAAAATGGTATTTATCTGATCGACATTCGAAAGAGGTGGGAATAATTTTAAATAACCTACCGTCATTAATTTGACTATAAATTATTGATGTACATGCTAAATATTAAGAAAATTTATTATACTGGAGGTAATAAAATTGTTTTTCCTTCTCTCGTTTTATGATCTATTCATATTTTGTATTTATTTTACTTAATTACATCATATTCTTACATATTTATTGTTCGATCTATCTAAGAACACTTAGAATCTTTCTCTTGTTCACTGAAGAGGAACGGCTGCGCTGCCTGTTTCATATATTACTTAATTTTGGATTTGAGGCCAAAATACCCATCCAAACTGACTGACATATTTTTTTTATTAAATGTTTAGTAAATATCTAGTACGCATGAGAAGTATTTTGTTTTAAATTATAGTATAAGTATATGTCATGAAAAAAAAATTATAATTTTAGAGTCTTACGGCCGTTCTTCCCAACCTTACTGAGCAACGGCTGAGCCGGAATTTTCCCTCAGCACTGTTCAAATGCACAAATTCGCATTTCCCAACGAAATCTCAGTCAAACGTAGGATCACCTTAAGTTATCGAATTCTGTGGATTAGAGTTCTCCTCAGTGAAAGACTAGTTATAAAAAGTGTCAACAGAGTATCAAATGACAGCGTAAACGTCAAATGTCATAGATATCTATGGTCTCAAACGTCATTCGTTTCGCGATCTATTTTCTGTACCTATTGTATTGACAGTTTTGAACATGGAGAGCGAAAATGAAGATATTTTTAATGTAATACCAATAGCGGGTATGGACAGAGTATATGAAGACAGTGACGATGGAGATATTATTGACATAATTCAAATAGTGGAATGGGCGGAAGTAATTTCGTAATAGTAATATCGGGCTACACAGGCGGCGACAGGGTGTAGATGTCGATTACGTCGAAATGTTAAATGAAAAAGAATTTTTTAACCGTTTTAGAATGTCAAAAACATGTTTCTTATATGTTTCATGTCGATTTCGTGTTAAGACTGATTGGAAATTGAAAGATCGCACAGAAGACAAACGTCAACAATGTTTACTTCCGTTTTCGCGGCATCGGTAATAGTCAAGGTAACACTTTATTTTTAACAAATGCGTTTTTAAATATAAAATTATGGTGTTTGTATTACAATATTTAAGACAAATAATATGTATTCATAATAAATAGAAAATTAACTAGTCTATGTTAATTTAACATTGAAAGTGTTTACTTTGATGTCATTTTATTGAATATGAACGTGTGGGGGTACAATTATATTTTCCATAGAAGTGGGCGAGTACTTCATAGACAATTTAGGAAGTTCAAAGATGAAAAATGTTTGGAGACAGTCAAATAGCGCTAATACTTAACAAAACACTTGGCTGATCGGCAGCTCAGTTGATCATTCGAAAAGTTGGAGAAAACGGCCGTTAGAAAATTATTTGCTCTTTTATTGTATTTTTTTTTAAATCATCATATTTGTTATGTAAGTATGATTACGAAAATAAAAATATAAGAATAAAACATAAAAAAACGTTTTTTTGGATCGATATTTTAAATTATGTACGGCAAATTTGTGTTCCAACGTAAATTGGTCGTTTTTAATTTAATTTAAAGTCCACCATAATGCTTGTTTCATTATTTTATTTTTATTTTATATATCTTTATATTTTCAAAGAAGACAGGGTAAAACTTTTTTTTTAAATCATCGTTAGCCCCCAAATAACTGTTAAAGGTGTCTCAAAAATAGCGAAAAATCATTTCTTTTAATTTCATAATGTAAAACAAAAATAAATAAATGAAAAAAAAGATCATTAGGTTTTGGTGAGTATTTTGGCCTCAAATCCAAAAATAAGTTTTGTATGAAATTGTCCGCACAGCCGTTCCTCTTAAATGATTTTGGACTTGCTTAAAATTGTTATTTGTTATTTTCGTAAATGAAATAATTTTGTCAATTTGTTAAGTTTCGTTGTGTAAAAAGACCGACTGCAACAACAGGGACGAATTGTTTTAATGATTATAATTTATTACAAAATTAACATTGACTACCAAACTAGGCGCATGCCCGTATTATGGTATTTCTAATATTTAAATTACCTGAGAGGAGAGCTATCTTGCAAATTTATATTTATTTTCAAACTAGCTGATGTGTACCCGGATTTGATCGGGATTTTTTTTTAAAGAATAAAGTCATTAAATTATGAATTATTGCTTGTCGTTGTAGGTGCCATAAATTGATTTGACAGCGAATGTAACTATCTCTCAACATAGAAACAAAGAGAAATTCAATTGAAAATTTTATTTCATTCCAAACATTTATTTTTACAATTACTTCTAAATAATAAAATTCTTAAGTAGGTACTAATTTGTATTTTCCATTTTTTAAATATTCTATCCAAATAAACCTTCTCCTTTTGAATATGTAATCTGTGGCTTACCAGAGTTAATATAACATGGCGGGTTCAATGTTCTTGACACTAATTTTAAAACGTTACAGAAACAGTTTTACATATTGAATTTCAGTCAACCTACTCTCCAAACCTTCAAGTCGCTAATAAAAACAATTTGTGATATTTTCAGCGAAAGTATTTTTTGAAAATATTGAGGACAGACAGACATACAGACAAACATTCAATTTAATATATTAAGATTTCTTTGAAAAAATCTAATTAATTGTTTATATTTGAACTTTTTCCAATGCACGTCATAAAATGCAGTTATATAGAAAGAACATTATTTTTGTAAAATTAATGCAGCGCACCATGTATCTTCTCCCGGGGTACTCGTAAGGGACCGAAGTTATAAGCAAAACAACCAAAAAATCACAAAAAAAAACAAAAATATAAAATAATTATAAAACAAACAAAATATTGAAGTTTTTTTTTATCCACGGGATTTTTCTATTGTCCCCTCTGAGCAGATTAAGAAACAAGACCAGGATGGAGGTATTTTTTCTTTTTATCGCAATGCGATGAAAACGATTATCACCAACTCCAACCCACAATAAGAAGATGTTCATAAAAGATACGAAAACACGTTCATATTGGAAGTAAGTTACTTTTAAGCACGGAAGATCAAGTTTCTTTCATGGAAATGTAACAATCCTCAAGTTATAGAAACCGCCATAAAAATTAGCGTAATGTCATTCCGCTGAGCTCAGACCCCCCTTTCTAATCCAATTATTGCGTTTCTTAATTCTGATGACGAAATTTAAAAGCAAACTCGGTATTGAGTTAATTCTGTCCCTTTTAGCGCCCTGGTACTACATGGTTAGTAATTGGACATTGAACGTTGAGACGGTTCCGTGTCTAACATTGAGGAATTAAATATTAAAGGTTTTTGGCATTAAGGGGGTCGGGGATTGCTGGAAATGGCTTTTGAAGGGGATTTTTTAAGTATTTGACAACGAAGATTGTTTTTCAGAGTAAAATTCTTATATTATCGTACATACCATATACGCAAAAAATATAGAAACAGGCAATTTTTTGAAAAGTGAAGATAATTTCTAATTTTGAAACTTTCAATTCATGCAAAATTCCGTTTTAAAATAAATTTTTTTGATCAAAATACTTATTCCACTTATTTAAAGTATTTATTTGAAGTAGAAGAAAAGTACGTAATGAATAGTGAAAACGGAGAAAATGGTTAAACCTCTTCTAACATATCCATTATAGTGTAACCTTACTTGTATGCATTAATAGTATCTAACATATGAATGTAAATAGGAAACACATAATAAAATACCAGGGTAAAATATAACTGGGAATTTTGTCACAGACGTTCAAGGGGAACTCTAAGAGGATATTATAGTAATGTGTACCTATTAAAAATAATAAAATATTTTAAAGATTCATTAAAAATGAACCTGGTTACCCGTAGTTCAAGTAACTACAAGACAAAAACTATATCAAAACGATATCACAGGGGAAAAAAAATCAGAAATAACCATCTGTTCAAATAAAAGCTGACAAGGATGACATTGTACGATTAAAACTGAAACTATATACCATTGTTTTAGTTTTAATTGTGCCAGTCTGACGATACCCGTGATAGGATGAAAGCGAAGATTTTCAAATCTACTCATCCTCTGAATATGAATAATATTTGTACGCGGACGGTCTTGTGAAAAATCACCGGAATTACATTTAGAATAAAATACAAACTATATTTTATTAATGAACTTTTTTTCATTAAATCCACGCAGGAGGCGCTGAGGGATATTATTTTGTTACGTCTTTGGGGATGCTATACGGAGGATCTTTTTAAGAAAAGAAAGAAAACTAGGTTTTGGGAAGTAAAAAAGGCACGAGGGGTTAGTAGGAATCTGGGAGTTATTTATCCTGGAGTGACGTATTAGTCCATTTATTCAATTGCGGTGCAAGTCGAAAGAGTTCAGCTGGAGAGGTCCAGGGATCTCCCTCAACCGGCCTCTCCCGATCCGACTCGCCACGCAGTTGATGGGAAGACGCATCCGAGACAAACCTCACCCTATAAAGTCACCAAACGTAGGAAAACGTAGGGTGACCTATGATAGAGGTGTTGGTTCTCCAATGAATGGCTTTCGGGTCGGCGGTACCCATACCCGCCTCCCAAATTGGACTCGAACAAGTCGCACACATCTATGAATACTTAAATTAATTAATCAGCACACTGGATAAACAATTTTGAATGAAGTATTTTTTTTAATTATTAATTGATTTTGTGTTTAATTCGTAGAAATCCATTTAATTTTTTGAAAAATTTACATTTAAATTTAAATGTAAATCAAATTAAATGTAAATCAAATTTAATAATGTTATTATTAAGTTCTGCAAGTATTTTTAGTTGTTATTATTGTGACAGCTGTTTCGGCATTTAAGGCCATTTTCAAACTGACAGTTTACATTAAATTTTTCTCTAAAAAAAAAGTTATTTTTTTAAACCCATCGTATAATTTTTAACATTTTTAGCAACAGGTGTAAAATATGTTAAAAGTATAATATGTCAACAAATTCATTTGCAGGTATTCATTTTAATTCATTAATGCTTAAGCATAGTTTGTACTTGATTATTGCCTAAGTAACAATTACAGTAATTAATAAGGATAAAGCATATTATATGAGGAATATATAAGTAAATGTCACATTGCTCACAGGCTTCCTCACTAGGGTTTCCTGTTCTGAAGTTTTTTTTTGTACTAAGTATCTAGTTGTCTTTAAATTGCCTTCATAATGTTTGCAAGCTGATTTAACTCAGTTGTCTCAGCCATGTTTTGTCTTTAATTTTAAATTTATTAATTTCTGTTATAGTTTTTGATTGACTTGATAGGGAATTATATAGTTTAGCAGCATGAAATGTAATGATTCTCTGACCAAAAGATGTATTCAATTTGGAATTATCAGTATATTTTGGCTTATTGCTCTGGTTGAGTATTTATGTTGGACAGTGGAGTATTTAGATATATATATATATATTAAATATAAATAAAGCATTTTTTGAATATTGCATTTAATGTTTAATTTTAGTGCTGTGGAGAGAGCAAACATTTTTGTAGAGACGACATATTTAATTTCAGATATATCATAGATTCCCAAAGTGGACCACTGGAGCCCATATAGAATTTCAGGGGGTCCATGGTAGAGAGAAAAAAAGGGGATCCAAGAGATGTAAATGGGGGTCCACGGATCGGAGTTCATTCTGACTGCACGCATAGTAAAGCACCGTAGTAAGTTTCGCTCGACAAGCCTACTGCGCACTTAAAGAGAATCGCGTCCACCCATCACGTTCATGTGTAAGTTTTTACAAATTTTAATACCAGCGGCGATGCGTCGCGTAGTGAATAAATACCACTTGTTCAATATTGTACAAAAGTTTTGAACAGAAAGGTGTTGGGGTCCAGGGAAAATTAAAACAACGACTAGAGATAGATTCTATTTCTATATATTTTTTCAAATAGATCTACCTTACTCTTCCAGTACATTATTTTTTCAATGATACAATGATGCTGACTTCTGAGATCTGAGTTTTTTATTATAATTTCTTTAAAAGATTGGTTTTCACTTTGTGGCGTCATTATTAATAAATAAATTAAAAATTGTTTTGTATTCACCACTTTATTAATGTACACATATCTACATGTTTCGAAAGCGATGCTTTCTTCATCAAGAATATATAAAATACTGATAATATGATGAACATAATTTTTTTTTATTAATTAAAAGAAATTTAAATTACTTATTACCCTAAGATATTCAAGAATAAAATATTATCATAAAAGATAATATTGATAAGCTTGTTTCTACGAAGAAATGTTAGAAATTATTTCCGAAACACGAGTTTCACTTTGAATAAATTTGACAGCAAAGCACACAGTGTAATCGTTTTTGCGTATTCAAGATAGTCCCATAACTATTGGAACTGAGTACCCAACATGACAATAAGAGAAACTGAATCTTATAACATCGACGGTTGTTGAGTCTAGTTGATACCTCCTCTTGCGAAATGGGATTCCCAGGCAGTAATGTAGACTAGTAATGGCAAATCTTGTCCACGAACTTATTTCATTACATTTTTTAGTGTGTCGTTTCACGAGCACAGTTAACAGTCCAGGCACAGCCTTTTTAAAGGGACGTCCGTGTTCAAATGCTCATTTAAAAACACTTTATGTAAATTGGGCGTAGTTGGCTTTCACATTTTATTGTTTTGAGTCTAATGATTCCGGTTATTATGCCTTGTGGGTATGGTAATGTCGTAAAATAAGCAAAGTTTGTGTATGCTTGTTGAATACGTTTTCAGGTGTTTGTTAACGAAATCATAATGAATAATACGGTGTTTAACACAAACGAACAGTTTAAGATAAACAACGTCCACTGTAAATTCAATTGTTCTGAACTCCTACATTTAATCAACCTACACATACCTAAACGAACTGTATCGAACGTGTCTAAAGGGTGGATTAATTTGAACAGAAAAAAACATTTTTTTTTTAACCAAACATAAATTATTGCACAGCATGTGCAATAACAAAGCCAAGAGCTGGTATTTCACAACACCGAGCCAAGAGTCTATATTGCACCACAAATGCAATAGCAAATCAAGATTGCACCACAAATCGAAATACCGTGCCGATGAAACTATCAAACGCCTTTCTCAAGAGGATTCGCAAATCACAATAGTCGTGCGTCCCTGTGTGCCGGTGCCTAAATATTTACACTCTTTTTTCTTGTGCGGGTCTTACACGTCTCGTATACGAACTACTAGACAAACATTAACATTTCACGTAATACGTATATTCCTCTCCGACTACAGCTTGCATTCCCCGATTCAACGCTTACGCAGTCTTGGTAACAAATACTTAAATGATGTGGATGGATTTGACAATAATCTGAAATTGACAAATTTAAAAAAAAATTATGAACGAATTATTTCTACCCTGTTTATAAATTATTGTTCACTACAACTTTGTGCATTTTTGATTTATTTGTATTAATAATAATAATAATAATAATAATCGGATGATTTTTATAGCGCCGTTTTTGTGAAAAATCACCTCAAGGGCGGTGTACAAATCTTACTTCCTATTCTTACATTATTCCTATAAACTCTATGACATTTTTTTTTGGACACTATCATTACACATTATTTATAGACCATATAAAGAGATGCAGTTAGATTATCAAAATTAACTACGGCTTGGTCTAAGTTTTCATATTATTATTAACGTATTAATATTAACGTTGATTTTGTGAATTTTGTGGTTATTGTGTTATTTAACTCTTATGTTTCTTTATATTCCTGAGTATTTTTAGCTTTGGTGGAGTTTATTTTTATTTCAAGTGAATTTTTTTTTGTATGATTCAAAATTAATGTACTTAAATGTAAAAACCCTCTGAGGGTTTTAATAAATAAATAATATATATATATAAATATATTCTACATTTTAAATTAATTATAACATTAATTATAATTACATCATACATCATATTATGTTTTTAACTTCCTGTTGAACTACTCTCCATAAGTTGAGCTACAGAGGCTCGTGGTTACTGTGAGGAGTATTTACATACTTCTAAGGAGTATTAGTATACATTAAGGGTACAATATACCATTATATAAGTTCAGGGAGTTAATTTGCTTTAAAGTGTTCATATTTCAATGTTTCGGTTACATTAATTTTGTTTTTGGATAATAATATATTGTACCATCTTAAGTGGTGCTGTGCTGTGCTGTGGCCGTTCTTTATAAATCTGTCGTTTTCATGTTTATTTTATTTGCTTTGCAATGTATTACGAGTATAAATAGCTAATTATTTCTTATTATACCTTCGCTCGTCTTATTCTCGTTCCTCACTTTTTCCAGCCTCAACATTCCAAGATTTGAAGATTCTATAGTTTAGGCGTCTTCGGGAATTTAGAAATCTCGTGGAAAGCACATTAAAGTGACGTAATTTCTAATTTGTCAAATTGTAAACCGGTTGTATTTGTATGTAAAATTTTTAAATCTTTATTTATATAAAAAAAAATGATTGCTTTTTCAAAATATGATTGGGAAATTCGGAATACTAATTATTATTTAAACATCTTAAGTGTTCCTTGAATCTAATACTTTAATTTATTGAAGTCTTTCCTATTTAAAAAAAACATACTTTAGCTTATTTCCCTGGATGAGTAATTAAGCTGGTCAATGAAGTGTTCAGATATATTTTTTTATTGAAATAAAATGTTCTTTTGAGTAAAGTTTATACGTTAAAAACTTATTTTATTTTAAAAAAACCCTGAAGAGAGTGAGAATTGCTCACGAAATATGCCAGTTTCATTAAGTCAATAGAGTGGTTAAAACAAAGTTATATTACTTACTTGGATATTAATATTTTTTTAAAGATGCTTTATTGGGTTTCAAACCAAAGATCTGTTGGTCGTCTGCATTGATATGACTAAAAAATTAGCTCTTCAGTGTAGTTTGTGCTGATACACCGCCAAAAGCACGCAATTTACTCACAAGGTTTGTTACAAACTAGTCGGATCCCAACAACTTTCGGACCCTGAGTCGAGAGATAAAACCACTACAACCTAAACATAAAGGCCTTTAACTTCAAAACAGGCTTCAAAAAATGTACTTTCATCTTGTAAGATATTAGTTTGAGACTCTCGTTATGTTCGTTCCCCGACAAATTACACCAACAAAAACTACAACACCATTCAAACCTTTCCAACAGGCTTCCGAGAAAGCCTTCGGAGGCTTCAACGGAAGTTTTATCCCGCAAAATATTCCCAACGCGATTTTTCGAACCAGACAGTCGTTAAATTCATATTCAAAGCGGGTTTCGGTCGGGAAATTCAAAGCAATAATAAAATGAATGTATGAAGGCTTTGTAAAAGGACCTCGCTTATAACTTTTCCATGAATCCGTCAGCTGAGCACTGGATCCAATCTCACCGTGAATACCCTCGATTCTGCAGCCAATATGTACCGGATTGTGCTACCTTCTAAGAGATTCCAGCCAAATATTAGCACTGGCACTGGTACTACGAATATAGACTTTTTATGAGAAAATGTTCTTAAGTGGAGTGTATTTTTTAATGTCCTTTTCCCCAAAAAGGAATAGATGAACTTTGGTTGTTCAGAGGTTGTGGTAGAGGAAAAAAAATATATTCACGTGAAAGACTTAGTAGAGGAAAACGTCAGAAATTGTGGGTGCGATACGTACACGATCTGAGTGGTGAGAGTGGTAAAAAGTGCTTCGCATTTTTTAAATAATAAAATTATTTGTCAATAAGTAATATTATTTTAACTAAACATAATTTTAACAATTGACAAAAATTCCACTACTCAGCTATACATACAGAGCCCACAGTGCAGCTGGTTTTGAGCATTGTCTATAAAAAATAGATTAAGTTAATGTTACGTAAATGTGTAAAAATTTCTAAATTTAAATAAAAAAATAAAAAATAAAATTAAAAAATACAAGTATCCATTTCATTATTTATCAATAATATTGTGCGGCTGACTGTGCAGTCAGCAACCATTCGCTGCGGAACTTCTTGAAGCACTGTAGCGATGTCGACCTTCGAATAGATAGTGGTATTTCATTCCAAAGTTTTGTTGAAGAATACCTGTAACTACCCTCAACAGCGGTTCGATGTCTGGGGAAAACGAGTAAATAGTCTCTTTGGCGTGAATTGTATGCATGATATGTCTCTAATTATTTAAATTCCTTTATAAATTAATTTAAATACGAGCACTAAAATAAGGTGCTAAACATCACTTTGCAGATTGCTAATACATGAAATACAACAAATAATTAATCTATAAATTCTATATGGGTAGTTAGGAAAATGTCTAAGGTTTCCTCCAATGACGAAAAACTTCAAAGTGTAAAACTTTAAATTCTATGAAATACATAGCAAAATGTTTGAAAGTATGTCCTATTTGAAAACCAATGAAGGTATTTTCTATCGTTATACCCAACAATTTATCATTGGAAATCTTATACATTTTCCTAACTACCGGTGTAGAATTTATAGATAAACAATTCGTTATATTTATTACGTTTTAAAAAAATAAAAAAATTGTCAAAAAATCGGGAAATAATTAGTTATTAATATTAACTATAAATATACATAGTACTGCGTACGTTTATCACTAGACGATTGGTGCGGTAGTGAGCGAAAGGGGTACGGGGTTTCGCTCACCGTGCCACAATGCGCGGTCATCAGTAGTGATGGACGTATCATGCGTTATATGCGTGGCCAATGTTTTTTTTTTAATTTATACCTTTTAAACACAATACTTTACTTACCTACATATAATGTACTATTAATAAAATATTTTAAACAAGTAATAGATACAAGCTAATCATTTTTATTCAATTTAACATTTATAACATTTTAAGTGTGTACCTGTACACTGAGTGTACAGCACTGGAGCTAGAGAGATTTTATAACACCGTAAATGTAAACACCGCACAATAGTCCCAACTGTTCCCAATTGTCAAGAGCTAGTGGGACTATGACATTCACAAATGGGGTGTGTTGTGAGCGGGAAGGGAGTAGGGAAAGGAAAGAGATATGTAAGAGGAAGGTCGTAAATTAACATAGTATTCAGATTTGATCACCAAACATGGCTAAAGTAATTTCAAGCAAGGTGGTGCTGAAAGTATGTACCACCTTTTCCAGGTATAATTGTATATTGTCCCCATTTTCTTTTCCTTTTCCCATTTCTTTTTCTTATTTAAGTTATAATTTTTATATAATTAACTTCAACATCCATGTATCAATACAAATATGTTTTTTTCTCTCAACAAAAAAAAAATTAAAACAAACCAGCAAAAATTTTAAATTTCATTTTATCCGGTATTCTTTTACAATCTTATTAGTATTATATAGTTATTATTTTTAAGTAAAAACTCGTTTAATTTGTAAACTTGTAAAGGTATAGAAATACGAGTAAATATATGTAAACAAATATTTAAAAAAAATATATTGATTCCATGAAAAAGAAACTTTTTTTTACCGCCACTAGTACCAAGTATAACTTCGCACTGGCCTTGCCTAGGTGGGAATTTTTGCTATATGTGCAATACACATATATTTATATACATGCATTCAAATATATATATAATTGAATACGAACATATATATGTATGTTTAATTTTTTTATTATTATTATATCTATATAAAAAAATTAATTTTAATGAAAAATATTTTTCTTTTAAGTTTTTCGGTTGGACTCAACCTTCTTCAGGAATGTACACATATGAACAGTTTATATGTGTACATTCCTATTATAAAATAATGTGTCTTAAAACAAAAACATTGTTCATTTAAATTATAATGTGAAGCCACAAACTGATTGCTTCCTTCGATAAAAAAATATGTTTTTGTTAAATTTATGTATCAATGAAATATTAATAAAACTTTGGCATAACTGAACTACCTTATTACAGTGATCAGTGGTTGTAAAGTTTGGTTTTTAAAATAAAACACCCTGTAATGAATAATTTCTCCACGTGTATGTATCCATGTCCATAAAATGGGAAAGTATTGATTGGGTGGAGGGGTTCAGATACGATTTATTATGACGTGTAATAAGTATTGAAAGAGATTGTACGTATAAATTCGGTGCGTTGTAAATTGTCGTCTTTTGAATCGCAGCGTTTTCGTTGATCAAAGGGAAAAGGGAGACTGAAGTACGCACGTCTTAAACAGAAGCCGATATGTATTATGTAGTCTGATATATGGTCCTTTGATGTAATAAGTGAGTGTTTACATGACAAAATAATTATACATTTCAATATACTTTCAGAAGAAGGTTGACGTTCATCGATTCAAATATTTCATATACCCACGAGAGCTACTCGTATATGAAAATATATCTAAAATCCCGTTTTAATGTAACAACACCAGGACTGAGCATTAAAAACACTCACTATATATATACATAAACGGTAAATAATCACTGACAACTGGATGGAATATTATAGGTAGCTACCGTAACAACACGTAATAAAGAACTAGTCCAATTTTTTTTATTTTTTTCATTTTTAATCAATAATGAAGTTCAAACTTATATACCAGTATATTTCGTTTTTTGGTTAGTTTTCATAGTTAAAATAATGTACAAAATATCAATTTTTCAAACCCCTCCAAAACGCTCCAAATATATGGCCGGTCGGTTTTGATCAGTTTTGAGGTTAGAATGTCAAATGTCAAAACAAGGATGAGCTTTACCCTACATAATTTTATATTCTATTCATAGTAAACCATAACTAAACTTAAGTAATAAAATTGTGTACATTTTTAGAATCTATTACTCAAAGAATAGTAATAGTATTGAGCAATAATATTATCATAATATCCGTATTGATAATTGGTTTGTCATAAATACTCTATTTTTTTTCAATAATATTAGTTGTCTATATTGAATAATAATTATACAGCTTAAAATCACCCAAATTAAGTTTAAAATCGTCCAAACCAAAACAACACAAAACAAAATCGAAAATTTATTTTACTGATAACAGTTTTTTTTGTATTGAACATCAATTATAGAGCTTAAAGTCACCCAAATTAAGTTTAAATTTCAACAAACTAAAAAGAAACCCATTTTTAAAATACAAAACAAAAGTGAAAAATAAAAATGTTTATAGTAATCGAAAAACAGAATGGACACGTGACGATAGATGTTCCAAATGCAATGACACCAACATAATAAGGTGTTTTGATGATATGTTTTTTTAATCAATTTTAAATAACGATTTATAAATTCTACGTATAATCATATAATAAAAGTTATGTATTTAGAATCGGGGTTTGCTAATCTATATGAATATATATTTTTAAAGCAATTATATTTTTCACCGGAGATCCTTATTATTACCTAAGTTATTTGAATTTGGCGAATGGAATTTTAGTGACCTAAAGAATAATGTGAGCGGAGGTCTTAATTTTCGAATAATCCGAATCCACCGTGAATGAATCACATTATTTTCTTACCTCCGCCCCCCAAAAGCAGCTGGGGAAAAGTTATTATTAAATCAAGTACGCCTTTTAAATTTATTCATTACGAAATGTCTTTTCTCCGAATGAGACGGTGTTTAGATACAATCAAAGCGAGTGAAAAGAAAAATATTACAGCGCTGATTTCAAACAAAAGTTTTTGTCATGTTTTGATATGGGTGTCAGGTTTCTTTTTCGCCTTGGATGGAAAAAAAATCTAGAAGATAAAGGTAGGAAGCGATGCTTTCAAATTAAGTAAAAAAGTTTTTTATAAATATTTTACCTTTTTTACTGTTAGATGGAGATTTGGATCGGGAAATAATATGGACTTAACGATATAGCACCTTGTCTTATTTTTCCACAGTTCAATCGATTTTTTAAAGATTTATATTTTAAAGCTACATATATCAGAAGGAAGATTTTATTTTTATTTTTTTCATTATAAATTTAATGCAAATCAAATTTAATAATGTTATTACTAAGTTCTGCTGGTAGTTTTAGGTTTTATTATTGTGACAGTATCGACGTCCCGCTTGACAACAATGAGCCTTATATATAGAAAGAAAGGGTCTTAGATTAAATTTACTTGAACAATTACAAATTAATAAACGAACGTATGATCCTAATACAACATTAATTAATAAAGTAAGGAAAATTATTTATTCACCATTTCTCAGTATGTTTAGATTATCAAAACAATATAACATTTTTAAATAAATCAATTAAGAAAACATTATCATTTAAATACGGGTAAACACTCTTATAAATGTAAAAATATTATAGAATAGAGAATTTGAATTATTTTCTAATTAAATCGGTTTTACCGATAATAAATCATTATTATTAAAAACCCGTCCAAATTAGAATTGGGTGTGAGTAAATAAAATCATATAAATAAGTTGTCACAATGTGGATTAACCGCAGTTTAAAAATGGCCTTGAACGCTGAAATATCTGTCACAAAAATAAAAACTAAATATATTCCATAACATTATTAAAAATGATTTTAACTAATTTTCAAAGAATTAAATCGAGTTATATGAATTAAACACAAAAACAATTAATGATGCATTTCTTATTTAACGACAGAGAACAGAAGCAATTACAAATTGTCCAAAAAAGAGCAATCAATGCGAATAATACTAAAGCGAAATAGGTATTCAAAAGTAGCTAAAATAATAGAGGAATTAAATTGGCTAACGGTGAAAAAAATGCTGACATTTATCGCAGTGATTTTTATACATAAAATCTGAACCAACTTGTTACCAATATATTTATCCAACAAAATTATTTATTTTAAAAAGGGATGAAATGCTATAATGCTCTGCAGGACCCAATCAAAATTGCATCAATTAAATTTTATTATATTAAATTAAAACAGATTGTAAAAAGCACATTAACTTATGGAAGAAAAATCCATTCATTTTTAATTTATCATTAGCTATATGTAAAGTACCCAATAGTATATAAGTTACAATAATTAGTTACATGTAATAAATAGTATTTAAGTTATAATAAGTTATTCGGTAAATTTAAATGTACAAATAGCTAAAATAAAATAAACACAACAACAAAAAATAGTTCACAATGGAGTTGAAAATAGTTGCCTTGAAAAAATATATGTTTTATCTTCCCACATAATGTTTACTTTCATTATTATATTATATTATAATGTCTTGTATTAATGTTTATTTAAGTGGCTAACTAACCATTACGCCCTTTTGCAAGGGTATGCAGAGTTATTAGGTAGGTTATTAGAAGTAGGTTCGTTCAAATAATGGAAATTACGTGTACATTACTTGTATTTTATGAGAATTGCCTGATTGTTCGAACATCCCAGATTCCAAAAATCTTAGAACATTTGAAACATCAATATTAATCCGAGGCTTTCTTAGAAATTTAACAGTAACTATATCACTATCATTAGGTGTGCACAATCTATTTTTCCCCCGAACCATTAGAGAAGAAGCGTTTTTTTTTTTAGTTTTCATGTCACGTTCAATGATTTACCTACGTCTTCTACCTACGTATTCTACAATGGCCAGAGGACAGCCAACATATTATTGTTCTTTCAAATTACACAAGGAAAAAACTTGACATACTCATGCCACTGACTCACTATATAATAACCCAGTCTAGAATAATTAAATATCTTCCATGGGATTTCCTTATATTCTGAGAAAAAAATCATTAAGCTCATGTTCTTCTTAATATTTTTAGTACCATAAAACTTTTCGCAAAAAGTGCAAAGAAAAATGAGTACCTTATTGACCAAAATACTTAAACTACGAGGACAAAAGCGTCAAATCTACTAAGCATTCCAAGTCTAAATACATCCTTTTTAAAGAAAAACCATAAATACCATACTAAAAAATTATGTAATGCTCTTCCAAGTGAAATTAAAAATAACACGGAGTTATAAAAGTCAAAAACAACATCAAAATACCCTAAAGTAAATGACGATGAGAATATCACAAAATTATGAAATCATCGTAAGTATCATTAACACCGACATAACAACCTGCAGTCCGCCTCGGAACGGGAATCCCTAGTGAGGAGGACTGTGAATATAAGATACGATTGGAATATACGTATTCTTAACAATGTAACATGAAAAATATTAATGTAACTGTAAAAGAAATTAACAACAAAAAATTTGAAAAAAAAATGATTAAATTCGCAATAAATAATCTGAAGAAAAAAAACCGAACTGCGTTGGAGAGCGGTGAATCAAAACCCGTTTCTCTTGTTCTGTCAAGTTGGCTCCCTAGGGTATTATTCTTCAATATATACAGCTATAAATGCACTAACCTATGTGTACAGTCAGGGCGTCTTTACTATAGCTAATGTGTTTACGTGCGTAATATGATTAAGATCGTTCCTTCGCATTTCTCATCGGCATGAAAGTCTGTACTGCTAGTCAGTAAAAATGCAAGAGACCAGAAAAAAAATATTATTTAAGGATACATGAAACATTTTCAACATAATGTCTCACTACTCTGAAGGATAAGAATATATCATTGCAGAATCCTGTAAAAATTTAAACAATGCCATCATTGTTCTAGATATTAATTATTGATTTTAGAAATTATTATTTTAGAAAACTACCCGTTTAGCAAAACAACGCCATGTGAATAATTTTAAGATGAAACAAATATTTCAAAGTTTAAGAAATCCCGAGGGATCTGAATATACTGTCTTTTAAGCAAATTGTTTCCTAAAATGTAATAGTTTTTCTCTTTAAAATGTTTAATGGCCAACAAAATTATGAATTCTTGAGAAAAATTAATAAACATCAACACAGGCATAACCACTCTACAAGAAGAAGAAATGAAATAAGGCTTCCCTTTCGAAAGAAAACAAAATCGCAAAACTCATAGAGCCATGAAGATATTTCAAGAAATAACGGAAAATATAAAAGTAGAGGAAAATGTTTTCAAATTTTAGAAGCAAGTGACGAAATACGTAAAGTGCAATTTTTAATGTGGTAATTTTTAAAGTAATTCTTAAATTTATGTAGATATTATATTCATGTAACCAATGTAAACGTGTTCGATTTGAAAATAAATAAATAATAAAAAATAAAATAAAAAGGGTTTCTTACAAAAAATATTTTTGAGACATCAAGTTTTGAAAGTAATAAAAAAAATCGTATGGTTTTCTGCAAGCATATTGCATATTTAATCATTTCTATTTGTGCGGTAATGCGAATAGAATATTCGTATTAAATTGTGGAGTGCATCACCGAAAAGCGGAAAAGGCTAACAATTGCGATCATTGCCACAGTGTCAGGAATCTCAGTGGTTTTCAGCAAACGTTCCCGTCGTATCGCTCACCGCACAGCGACTGGATACTTTACACCGTTCAGCCCCGTTCAGATCCGTGTAGCTCCGTTGAGATCCGTTAAGATTTGTTCAGCTCCGTTCAGCCAGCGAACGGGCCTTTGTTTTCCCTGTAATGCTGATTAAAAATCACAACAGAACATGCAAATAATTTATTTTGAACGTGGACTAAATAAGTACAACCTAAAAGCTTTGTATAAGTTAATGTTATGTCAGTTGATTCATTCACTGTAAAGACAAAGTCACTGTCCTTTTCACGCAATTGTGCTTTTTCTGGTAAGTGGCTATGCTTAATTTGTTGATTATTTTTACTAGTTTAGGAATCAACGAATTTGAAGATTGTGTTGATGGATTCCTTTAAGTTGAGTGTGTTTGTATTTAACATAACGGATTAATCAAATGGAGCTTGTGTTAGGATCTGTAATTAATTAAGGAACTCGCCAATGGTTAACGGGAGTTTATTTATTTGTACGACGGTGATAAATGCTAATGCTTAGGTTTACATAAATAAGAATGCGAGATAACAATTAATAGGAATTGGGCACGGAACAAATAGCACACGGAATATATCGGAAATGTAGATGTCACTACTGTTGCCGTGCTTCGGGTGTTTGACGGCTGTCAAAATAGTAAATCTTATTATTCAGTTTAGCAGGTAACAAAAGTGGGTTTTATATTTCACGCGACAGCTGTTTCATCCCTCAAAATCATAATAAAATATGATAGCCTTATTTCTGTTGAAGCGTAGCATTTTTTTGTATTACAAGCATGTTTCATAAATGTCCTATTTGTATCTCAAAGAAATAAATAAATACGATATAGGCGTATGGCGTTCTACCCTCGCTGTTAATGAATTAGAACGGAAGTTCCCAGATAGAATGTCCTGGTTTCGAGTCCCAGCTGCTACCGTTACCTTTTTTTTTGCTCCGTATGTTTTCGGTTTAATTTTTCAGTTTGAGAGTTGTTAATGTTATCTTCGATGATTAAACATACTCGTATATTACAATGAGGTTTATAAGCTTCACTAAGTTATTCCAAAACTCAAAAATAATCCTAGATTTATAGACAAATTTAACAGATATTATAGATAAAAATTGCATTGGTATATCCGAGACAATATCTTAAGATTACAAAAAAAAATCGGTTAGAAACTTGTAGTCATCATAAAAAGGTAGCCGCCAAAAATATATATGAGAAATAATTGAAGATAATTTTGACAGTTAGAAATCAAAGTATGATACAGAAAAAAATGATGGGATGGATTAGTGGATTAGAGAGCACTGTCCCTGATAGACGAGGTCTTGTTACCTTTTTTTCTGTGCATTTTCGGTTTCATGTTTCATTTTGAGAGTTGTTAATATTTTCTTCAATGATTAAAAATACATTAAAATGAGTTTAGATATAAGCTTCAATAAGTTATTCTAAAATTCAATACTTTAGTTAAATGTTCAATATACCCAAGAAAGAAGTCATGTTGTTTTTTTTTTTATTTTTATTTAATGTAAATCAAATTTAATAATGTTATTATTAAGTTCTGTAAGTATTTTAAGTTTTTATTATTGTGATAGCTGTTTCGGCGTACAAAGCCAAATTCAAACTGTGGTTAATCCACATTGTGACGACTTGCGACGCCACTATATGATTTTATTTAATCCCACTCCTTTTCAATTTGCGGGTTTTAAAAAAATAATGATTTATTATCGGTAAAACCGATTTAGTTAGAAAACAATTGATTAAGTCCTGAATTCTGTGAGGTTCTCACATTTATTGTAAATTACATTATTAAATTGGATTTAAATTAATTAAAAAAAAAATTAAATGGAGTTCTACTAAATAAACAATAAGACATTATAAAAACCTGAAAATCTAACTTATGTCCGAAATGTAATTCTCTATTTGTAAGGAAATAGAACATTAGATTGATGTTGAGCTCAACATAAAAAAGTCCTACATCCAAAAACTAATGTGGAATGGATTTATAACTGGCATAAAATCACAAACCTCTCTCGAAACTTTAAAAGCAGAGAAGCATTCCTTACCATCTTAAAAAATAAATTTCTGCGACCTTTGAAAGGAAAGAGGTTTTAAGGGAAGAAATAAGTAGAATTAATGTCAGATAAAAAGTTCCTCCGCTCACATGACATATGTACATCTATTGGGAGATTAAAGTAAGTGAAAAATAATGTTCAAGAGCCTCCGAGAGAAAGCCTTAAAAAGGGAGACATTGTATATAAGCACTACATTACATAGATCCCCGCCGCAGATGGTGGAAAACGGGGATGAAAATTCAGTATTTTGCGAGATTCTAGACGATTCCGATTCAGCAGTGACAGAGCAAGAAAATTAGAAAAAAATCTCGCCTTCTGCTCAGTTTTTCCTGTCTTTAATGATGTGTTTTATATACAATCTACCTAAAATATTTTCTATGAAATAGAGATCGGTTTGTTTGGAACAGCTAATTTTTCAAACAGTGAGCTATTGCGTCTTCATGTTTACACAGTATTTCTGTCCGGATTTAAGAGTTTTTTTTGTTTGTTTTAACCATTAAAAAATCTTAAATGAATTATCAAAATGAAAGTAAGAAGGTAATGGTCGCATCTGGAACTCGAACTTTCGGTCTATTCGGGAACAGTGCTCTGATCTGCAGAGTTAATGCCACCCTATTGTTCTCCGTAATTCTAAGATATCATACGTCAATATGAGAACTGTTCACATCATAATAATAATTCTCGGATGATTTGTATAGCGCCATTTTTGTGGAAAATTACCTCTTGAACTACTTGATTACTAATTGAAGATAATTTAATTTTATCTGAAATATTTAAAAATAAAAGTAAATATGTATTACAAAGAGGTTTACAAGCTTCGATAAGTTATTAAAATTTAAAAAGAAAATGAATTTAATTGATCTACAGTTATATATTATCAGTTCGCTACTTAATTTCAACCATTGGGTGGCGCAGCTTCTAACTATTTATTTATAATGTAGTAATGATTTTCAAATATAAATTAAGAAGAACAATTTCAAATCTCAAACGATGCCGAGTAGGGATATCATTATTACACAGATTTCATCAGATTCCCCATGGCATACCTGTGTTGAGCCAAGTGACTCCCTATGCAGTCGACTGGCTGAATAACCTCAGCATTCCACTATGGACCTCCACCAACTGTCCTCCACCATACGAATAAGAAGATAATTACATAAGTGCATTCAGTTTTTTTTTATTTCATTTCGTTAATGCTTTAATTGATAGTAATAAGTGAAATTTCAGTGAAAAATATTATCCGTATAAAAATATAGATCAACAAACAACGATACAAAATATATTATTATTGATGAAAATAAAACAATAACTTTGTTTGTAACCACGAGATTTACTTAATTTTAGTAGGACCAATTGGTTAATGTGTTAAGCGAAACCAATCGGTCCTAATAAAATTAAATAAACCTCGTGGTTATAAGTTATTGTTTTATTTTCATTAAATGTGTCTAACCACAAAATGACTGCTTTCTATCAAAATATATATTATTATTATTTATAATTATACGTAGAATTTATAAATCGTTATTTAAAAGTGCATAAAAAATCATCTCATTAAAACACCTTGTTATATTGGTACAATTGCATTTCTAAAATCTGACGTCAAGTGCGTATTCTGCTTTTGGATTACTATGAACATTTTTATTTTTCGATTTTGATTTGTATTTTAAATATTATTTTTTTTTAGTTTTGGCGAAATTTAAACTTAATTCCGGAGATTTAAGGCATTATAATTGTTATTCAATATAGACAAGTATTAATAATGAAAAACAAATTACAGTGTTCATGAGCAAACCAATTTTCAATACGGATATTATGATTATGTTAATGCTCAACATTATTATTATTCTTTGAGTTAAAGTTTATGAAAAGGTACATAATGTTATTGCTTATGTTTAGATATGGTTCACTACGAAAATAATATAACATTACGTACGGAAAAGCTCATAATTGTTTTGACATTTGAAGTTGTAACCTGAAAACTGATCAAAACCGACCGGTTGGAGCGTTTTGGCGGATTTTGTCAAATTGAAACTTTGAAGTTATTTTAACTATGAAAACTAAATTAAAAAAATATACTGGTATTTAAGTTTGAACGTCATTATAAATAAAAAAAATTGGACTGAGTTTCTTGTCGTATGCATAAGTTAATTAATCTGAGTGATTCAATAAGCTTGATATTGCTATGCTTTACTAGGTTATTCCAGATAAATGATCCAATGGGATAAGATTAAAAAATTAGATGATATTAATTGCTTTTCTTTTCGGCGGTGTTACATCACTCATGTTCCTCTGATTTTTTATAACTACCGTTTAATTCATCCCAGTTACGTTTAGGAGATAGTTGCCAGTTCAAGATAGTAAAGAAAAAAGGACTACCATATGTACTTTGTATTAAAATGCAAAATAAGACCACATTTTTAATAGCATTCTCTTGCAAACGGTGATAAATCACCTCCGTCTTGGGTATTACATAATATGCAAATTTACTTGATGAAAAACTCAGAATAAAAGCTCTGACAACGAACCGCTTTCGTATTGGATTTTTGATGGAACAGAATATTAATATATTATTTTCTGTTGATCTATTTACAGTAAAATTATTGTGGTGAAAACAAATAGTCATTTTAACAGAAATCACAACAGCTAAGAGGAAATTCTGATTATCATTGATCATTATTTAATCAAAAACAGCTAAGAGAACATTATGATTACAAAAGATCATTCTACTATTGTAATATCGACTGTAAAGAGGTAAAAACCCTATAAGGCGATCCAATGAGAAATTATCCAAAAAACGTGTGTTTTTGGTATGAATATTTGATTCCCTGGAAATATTATAAATGCTGTAGTTAAATACTGCGGGCAGAACACATCTTGGCCTTTGCAGTAACCGATCATTTTTTGATATGTTAATTTATAAACCTAGAAAAAAGTAAAGTTTCAGTTGGCATAGAGCGCAAGTCACGGATATACCACGAGGTCTTGGGTTCGAAGCCCAGCTGCCAATGTGATATTTTTCTTTTCTGTCTTTTCTGTTTTGTGTTTCGATTTGGGAGTATTTTAAAAAAAATGGCTTCTCCCCTGCTTTCATAATTTTTTTAATGATAAAAATGAATTATTTAGTAGTTTACGCTTTTAAGTTTAACATTTTCTTTTAATTCTTACCAAGGGTATTTCTAGGAAGAGGTTCAATTTATTCAAAGCATATTTTTTCATTTTCATAATGTAAATCGATTCGTAGTAAGGATTAATCGAAATAGTTATTTCTCTGATAGCTTCGCCTTAAGAGTCGAAAATGGCCTTAAACATCTTTTTCTGGTTGCTAACTCAAGCAATACTACAAATGATTTTTTCTGTAAACTCAACTGTTATCCTTAAAATCTCTGAATTTTGTCCAAAATTAATGTTTGAACGTTATAACTAAAATTTCAGTACATATTTTATATAGAAATTTAAATTTAATATAAATCGATTTTTTTTTAAATATATTTTTTTTATATGAATACCGCACAAGAGTCCCAACTGCTCCCAACCGTCTGGAACCAGTGAAACTATTGCATTCCAAATTGGGGAATGTTGTGAGGCAGAAGGTATTGGGAAGGGGAAGGACTAGGGGAAGAGGAACGTAGAAATATCTGGCTATTCAAATCTGGTCACCAAACACGTCTAAAAGCCATTTCAACAAACGTTTCAATTCTGAATGGTGGTCTTTCACCAGGGCGATACTGAGAGTATCTTCCACTCTGGAACGTGCGCAAATACACTATTATTTTTAAATGAATTAATTGTGAAACAACACAAATTAATTAAATAAAATTTACTTGCACACGTCGGGATTTTAACCCGCGACCTTCGGATTCGTAGTCGAGAGCCTTACCCCTCGACCATGGAGGACGTATATATTGAGTTCTGTAAGTATTTTTAGTCTTTATTATTGTTACAGCTATTTCGGCGTTCAAGGCGATTTTCAAACTGCTGTTAATCCACATTGTGACAACTTATTTATATGATTTTATTTGCCCCCCCCCCCATTCTAATTTGGGTGGGTTTTTAAAAATAATGATTTATTATCGGTGAAACCGATTTAGTTAGAAAATAATTAAAACTCTCTATTATAAGTCTATAAATCTCTATAAATATAAACATTTTGGAGAACATTGAGGACAAACAAACAAAGTTACAAACTTACATTGATTTTTATACATATAGATAAACCTGTACACTATTGAAAACCTTATAACTCTGTAGGATATTTGTGTTCAATTGTTCATAATACTCGAAAGACGTTTTTAATAATTTCATGTGTCGTCTCGCCTTGACATTTAAGCTCACATGTAAGAAGTTCCAAGCTCGAAGCTCGGCTCGTCACGAATGCCATGAAGCAGTTTTACAGCTGACGTTTATTTTGCTTCCGTGCGCTTACGACTACAAGAGTGGAATTCCACAAATCATACCAAAACTCTGTCCTTACAAAGTATTGCAATATAATGCGGGCTTTCAACTGCGATATAAACGTATTTGTGGTAGAGAAAAGTTAAATAGAAAAATTTTAAACATAAAAGTCATTCAGCTAAATAAAAAGAAAACATATCATCATAATTCAATTCAATTCATTTGATTGCTTTAAAAAAATATAAAAAACATTTCACATTATGTAATACAACATAATATACAACAGTCATACTAATTATGAAGAAGAAATGGGAAATTGAACTCATAATTATATTTCAATAAATTTCTTTAAAACCTGTGCCGTGCGCGGAGTTTTTAATCAGGAACTATTTGATATTCAGAATATCCAAGCTGTTGGTTTTAGCCGATGTTGGTTGAGATTATTTCGTTAGTAAAGTTGTACTAATTAATATAAATATCAACAGATGGCACTGATGGCTATATTTGTGATTTGTACCGAAAGTTACGGTCTTTATCAACACTAACACAAACGAGTCTTCCCTTGAATGCACATTGATCAAACATGTATCTACACTTTTTGTGTAGAATAAAATCAACATTTGAATACGATATTACTTTTAAACAATTTACAGAATTTAAAATTAAAAAGTTGGCACCTATGATATGTTTCCTTGTAATGTCTTATTTATAAATGTATTTACCGGGTGACATGTTCAGTGTACAGGTGTGAATGTGTTTAGAAGTGTTGATCTACTTATTATAGAAGTGATATCATATGTATGCGCATTGAGCAGTTTATATATTTGTCAAGACACTCCATTTAAATGAGACTAGTGAATCCGAAAAAATATCAATTATATAGCTGTATAGGTAAATATTTTTGAATTATTGAAGTTGCAGCTGAATTTGTTTTGTAACTATGAATATGAAATAGTGCTGAATGGGGGGAATGTCTCAAAGTTATGTTGGAATTAATTAGGGACAGAAGCTCGGTACAGTTGATATCATTATTTAAAATTCCATGTAGACATGTTAACTCGGCTTTTGTTCACTTTGTTGCAAAGATTGAAACGTACATTGAAATTTATTGTTGAATTTTTTAGGTGAGATATTCTATAAATTTTTTTTGTATGCGTTCTATGCTAGCAATGCATACTTTATATTGAGGATTCCAATTTATATTTTTATGCAAGCAAGGTAGGGTAGGCTGTTTTTATGTGCCTATTCAGAATGCACGCTTCTGACTGGTACATATTATACTCACATAGGTAGCAACAAAACCTTCAGTTTAAATGCTAAAAATGACGAAGGGTTGCTTATGGCTGGATTGTTTCAAACTTTCGTCACAATTGATGAAAATCATATCTTAAATCAGCGCCATTTAGAATTTTTTTACTTTTGATAGGTCTCTGTTAAACACTGATTTTCGATGTGTTTTAGCTTTTGAAAAAATTGTGTATAACATAACTATTAAAAAATGCTCGCAAAATACTGCTAAAGTAATTTCAAGCAACGTTTCGACTCCAGTGTACTTGTATTACGCTGATCTCCCATTACGGCGATACTGGGAGAATCTACCGCTCTTGCACGTTAAGATACTCTTATAACAATTTTAGACGAAACGGTTCTGCTGATCGATATATTTTATTTTATTTATGCATTTCCAATTAATTATTTATATATATTTTTTTACAATGTTAGTAATATTTTATTATATAGAATGACGTGCATGTACAAGATAACATGACAAATTGTACTCGAATACAGTTAAGAATGAAAGTGGTTAAAAACCGGTCGGTGGCTGAGTTGGCATCGCGTTTGGGTCTCACCCAGGCGTCGTGAGTTCAATTCTTCGGCTGGCTAAGTCCTCCATTACGACATAAGCAACATCTTCCGCTCACTGTGATGGTAGTAGGAGATTTTAAAATATTTTCGGGTTATTCGTAGACTGAGAATTGTCTTTCTTTAAAAAAATGTCTTTCTTTAAAAAATAAAAAAATAAACATGGGCCATGGGGGTGTATATATATACAATCTCCTTCCCGATAGCTTGAAAATGGAGAATCAAATACAAACATTTACAAAAAAAAACTGTTCACCCACAAAATAACAGTGAATGATGTAAAATAATAATATATGATAGGACTAATATGTAAGATAGGAATAATATGTAAGATAGGAATAATATGTAAGATTGGAATTATATGTAAGATAGGAATAATATGTAAGATTGGAATTATATCTAAGATAGGAATAATATGTAATATAGGAATGATATGCAAGATAGGAATTATATGCAAGATAGGAATAATATGTAAGATAGGAATAATATGCAAGATAGGAATTTTTATTTTTTTTTTTTTTTTTTATTTTTTTTTTTTTTTTATTGTATAATATTAATTATATACAGTGGGAACTTATACCCGCTAAGCCACTGCAAGTAGCTTGTCAGCAGGAGTTTATTTCAACAATATAATATACAACAATAAATTACAATCATCATACAAATGTAGGGCAAAAATTATTATATTTAGGCGCATGCATCTTGTGCTGTACATAAGTTGAGAAAAAAAAATTAAAGAGAAAAATAATGGTAAAAGCATTACAGATTTGTTATTGAGATACTAGAGTCCAATTTTATAACACCGATTTAAATAATATTATAAAAATGTCAATATCATAAAAAATATCAAAATTATAAAAGTACCAATATTATAAAAGTATCAGTATTATAAAAATATCAATATTATAAAAACATCAATACTTTTAAAAATATCAACATTATAAAAACATTCATATTTCAAAAATATAACTATTACGTAAATATCAGAAATATCAAAGCATCTGTAAGTATTAAATAGATTAAGAAATAAAAATTTAAAAGATATATACATAAAACAGCAGTACAGGTTGGTTACAATGAGGATAGACTTAAATATAATAGTAACACCGTAACAGTAAGTACACCAGATATCTAGGAGCTATACAACCATGGAGACCGTCATATTTGTTACCATCAATACACAAGGTTACTTTCCAAAAGCCAACACTTTAACATCAGTGAGAATTTCATCATAGGACAATTGTTTTTAAATTCGTACGGCAATTTGTTAAATATAAATGGTACAATGTATTCAAGGGTTCGTTGACCATATTTATTTTGAAATATTGGCACTATTCCTATATTTTGTGTGAAACGTGTATTGTGTACATGATCCACCACTGCCTTATACGGACTTTCAGATATATGTTGCAGTAGAATTTTATGCCACAAAATACCACGAACAGGTAATACATTAATTGATTTGTACATGATATCAATGTCTCGCCTTTGGTTAAAAACTGTTTTACTTACTAACAATTTTACCATGGCGTTTTGAATCAGCTGTAAATGTTTTATGTTGGTCTTACAGGAGTGTCCCCAAGAAGTTATACCATACCTTATAGTCGATTCTGCTAGAGACAAATAAATTAGTTTCATAGTTTTTATAGGCACGTATAATTTTATCTTGTGGAGTCTTCCTACAATGGCTCGAAGTCGCTTACAGAGGTTGGAAATTTGTACGTCCCATTTCATATTACAATCCACCGTAACACCTAGATACACGTACTGGTTGACTAATTCGATACTTGTACACGCGCAGGGCTGTTTGGTATTATTGTGAATGCAATTAAATGAATGGGATATGATTACAGGTGCCTCTCTGTACCTTGCATGCGGGGATCTTATATGCATCAATTTCGTTTTTTAGCATTGATTATTAGACCAGAGTCATGTGACCATTTTAATAAAGAAATAAAGTCTACCTGTAACAATTTTATTGCAGTATCCAAATTTTCATGGGATATTATAAGTGCTGTATCATCAGCGTATACATAATGTTTAACAAACGAGAATATTTTGTTCATAAGTGATACAAAGATAATATAGAGCGTTGGACCTAAAATTGACCCTTGTGGAACTCCTGTTTTGACATTTCTTCTTATACTAAATTTGTCTGATATTTTTACCTGGATTTGGCGGTTGGTTAGGAAGTTTTTGAATAGTTTGAGAAAGTTTCCTCTTACCCCTATTGCCTCCAAAATATTTAACAATTTCATCGGGTCTATAGTATCAAATGCCTTTGAATTGTCTATAAACAGTACCAAAACATGTCTTTTATTATTCAGTTCATTATTTATATAGTTAGAGAAATCCTGAAGTAACATTTCAGTACTTTTTTTTTTGAAAACCAAATTGATTAGGATCTATTAAAGAAAAGCACTCCAAGTATTTGGTTAGTTTTAAAGATATGTATTTTTCAAGAATCTTTTCTAGAGCGGGTAATATACTAATCGGTCTATAGTTTTCTATATCAGTATGTTTCCCATTTTTGTAAATAGGTCTGATAATACTACATTTGAGTTCATCTGGTATCACAGCTTGTGTTAAAATTGTGTTGATCAGATGGGTTAATATAGGACCCAAAATATCTATGTGTCTTTTTATGTCAAACATTCGGATATTATCTATGCCAGGGGACTTTGAATTTTTGAGAAGTTTGACTATACTCAGTATGTCTGCGAGTGATGCTCGTGGTATATACAAACTTTGCGGTGACTCTATCGGGACAATATTTGACGCCTTAAAATCACATTTATGAACCATTGAGGCTATGTTATCTGAAAAATAATTAACAAATTGGTTTGTAACATTTTCCGCAGATTGATTTTTAACATAAACCTACTAATTACATCGTCACAGTTACTCTTTGTCCTACGTCCTAGAATTTTATTTATTTCATCCCATGTTTTTTTGATATCTGAAAAATTATTCTTAAATTTATCATTGAAAAAGGTTGTTTTACTTTTTATTATTAATTTAGTAACAAAATTACGAAAAGATTTGTATTGTTTTTTATAAATTGCATTTGTTGGGGAGCTTTTCCACCGCTTAAATAAAGAATCTCGTTTTTTAATGTGTGATAGAATATCTTCTGTCATCCATTCTTTTATAATCCAAGGTCTTGCATTGGGTTTTACATCTATAAATATTTTACTATTTTCATATACTTCGTTAAACTTGCTTTTTATTTGACTATATAAATTATTGCAATCATTTGTCTGAAGCAAAGCATTCCAGTTATAATTTCTAATTGAAAAATCTATTCGTTTTTGAGATAAAATTGAGACTTTCCGCCCTTTATTTGTAGGCCGTTTATTAGTTTTATAGTACGGAATGTTCACAGCTGTTGCAAAGTGGTCTGCAATGATGAAGTCACAAACACATGCGTAGAGTATGTCAGTTTCTTTGTGTTTGCTATTATATCTAACAAAAATATGATCCAAACATGTTCGTGTCATTTTACTATTTGCTATAGCTTCCTTTGTAACGTCGTTTATACATTTTGTAAAATAGTTATTTGAAAGAGCATTTTCATAGTGAATAATCACAGGATCTATATAATTTAACAAATCGATATTTATGTCACCAAATATTAGCATATTTTCATTAGGGTTTGAACATTTTGTTAATATTGATGAAAGTTCATTGATAAATGATTGTTTACTAAGATTTGGTGGTCTATATATTGCTAGTACATTGAGTATAGAATTATTTGGTAATGTTATTATACAGGAAATATTCTCGAACAACTTTGTTTTAAGTAAATTTTGGGTGAAAGGTAAAGTATCCCGAATATACAAGGTTATACCCCCTCCAGATTTGGATGTGCGACAGTAACTAATGCTACTGTAACCGGGAATTTCGAAAAGACAAGTATGTTCCCTTTTTATTGAAGTTTCACATAGCATTAGGATATCTATATTATTCCAACAATTTTGGAGGTTAGCATGTAAAACATCCCAGTATTTAGATATGGATCGAATGTTTAGTTGAACGCAAGTAAAATTACCTATATTATGGCCAATTTTATGTTCTTCCGTCCACTGTTTCAAGTCATTAGTCCTCGTGTAGATAACATCACCGTCGTCATCAATGTATTTATACGCCATAATCGATGGTGGCAAAGTCCTTGGAAAGAGCAGCCTTATAAGCTGGGCAGGTGTCCTTGTCTCCAGTCGAATGTCCAGCGGGCTTGCCAAACCTGGTACAGGTGGCACATACTGGCTTGGCGGCAGCTTTTGGGCAATCTGTCCTGGCATGACCTTCACCTGCACAATGTCCACATCTTTGCTGGTCCTTGCAGAACTTGAAGGAATGTCCGATCATTTGGCACTTGGAACACACTGTAAGCCCAATAAAGTCACGAACGCGGCACACATTCCAGTCAACAAAGACCTTTCCTTGCTTCACCAGCACGTGACGTAGATGGGCAGGCACCTCGTAGACCCGGTGGCATGTCGATCCTGTCCGAGCACCAGCTAGATGACTTAGCTTGCACGTTTTCACTGTGGGTTCTAAGTCTGCGTTTTCCTGGATTCCCGTTAAGGCACTCCTGAGAAAACACTCATCTGTAAGGTCCCGAGGAACATTAAAAAAGATCACTCGTGGATGTCGTTTTGTGGGTAGTCGGGCACTTAGAGTAGCCGAGTTTGCTAGACATGGGGTTTTGAGTATTTTTTCCCGGTCTTCCCGAGTAGCGGTTTGGATAACTATGCCTTTGTTACGGATGTTCCTTATACCCGTAACGCGGATTCCATGCTCAGATGGTCGTAAGACGTCCTTCAGGAGCTGCTTCGTTTCGTCGCTATCCTTAGCCGAAGCCAGTTTCGGAAAGATGCATATAGCAGGCTTAGGGGTCCCAACACTAAGTCCTGTACGGGTGATTGGAGGTCTTGGCGTATTCTGAGGACCATTTTTGACCATGTCGGCAAACGATAGGCTTGCCTCCGTGGCATCAGCCACTCGACGCATCACTGGTCCCAGATCAGACTCTAGCTGCTGAATTTTGTCCAACAACTGCTTAATATGATTGTCTGCCATCGTTTTTTCGGCCTGCAAGACCTTGATGTTTGCAAGGGCTGAGTTTAGATCTCCTCTGAGTTCTTCCTTTTCAAGCAACAGCTGGGCCACTGATCCTAGAACACTCGTTACATTTCGGGACACCTTGAGCTGTTGTTCTTTTGATACCTTTGACGGTTTTTCCGCCAATGTATCCTGTAAGGCCTTCAGGAAAAATTGTGTCCCAGATAGTATTTTTTGTCCTGATGGATTACCGCGATTAGGGTCAATATCCATCTCTGTCTCCTGGGCATCAGAATCTGATTCGTCCGAGTGAGAGGTATAGGGAGAAGCAATAGTGGGGCTGTCATTGTTTCGTGAATTCTTTTTTTTCCCCATATTCACATGAAAGTGAAAACTTTTTTTTGTTGTTCGTAATCCGAGAATTTATTTGTAAACAGGTGGTTTCACAATTTCACAGAAAATAAGCGGTGATTGGTTAAAGAGAGATCACTACACCAGTAGGAGCACTGAAAAGTGAGCTCATAAACAAGGTAGCCAATCAGCGCACTCTACCTCTGCAAACACTTCTTCACTGTCTGATAATTAAATAAAACGAAAAGTTTATTAAGACAAAAAACAGTTCAGAAATGCGAAAAAAACACGAGAGAGTAACACCACAGATCAAATCGCGGTCGATTTTTACAGCAATAATATTCTTTCTCACGGCTGATAAGTTAAAACAATGAATCTTTCAATTATAATCGATAGCTTGACAGAGCGTCACGAGTACGTAGTATTGTTGTTATTGTTGTGTAATAACATGTAAGATAGGAATAATATGTAAGATAGGAATGATACGCAAGATAGGAATGATATGTACGATAGGAATTATATGTAAGATAGGAATAATATGTAAGATAGGAATTAAATGCAAGATAGGAGTTATATGCAAGATTGGAATAATATGTAAGGTAGGAATTATATGTAAGATAGGAATAATATGTAAGGAAGGAATAATATGTGAGATAGGAATAATATGTACCATAGGAATAATATGTAAGATAGGAATGATATGTAAGATAGGAATGATATGTAAGATAGGAATAATATGTACCATAGGAATAATTTGTAAGATAGGAATAATATGCAAGATAGGAATAATATGTAAGATAGGAATAATTTGTAAGATACGAATAATATGCAAGATAGGAATAATATGTAAGATAGGAATGATATGCAAGATAGGAGTAATATGTAAGATAGGAATGATATGTAAGATAGGAATAATATGTACCATAGGAATAATATGTAAGACAGGAATAATACGTAATATGTATAAATAATATATTTGAAATTAAGAATTAATTGTAATATTAGCAAAAAAATAAGACATTTAAATACCGTATGAAAAATTAAGTAGTGTGACATATAATATACATAATAAAATAAGATAATACTAATATTAGTGTATCTAGCTAAGTAATATGTATATAGTTAACTTTGTAAGCGATCCTTTCCTCATCAGGAATATATAAAATATTAAATAATAATAATGTTAAGTATACACAATTATAATTTATTTTTTCATTTGTCTATATTTGTCATTATTATTTTTAGTTTTACTCCTGATGAAGATAACATCGCTTCCAAAACATGTACATATCTTTATATTAATAAAGTTTTGAAAACAAAGTATATTTTTTAATTAATTTATTATAATAATATATTTAATTATTCTTTAAAAACTCTCGATAGAAATCTTGTCCCGTAAATTGATGAGTAATCTGTCAGAAAACATTTAAAAAAAAAGGAAATATTTCCTTCAGGTCCTCCTGTGTGTAGTAATAAAAATCAAATTCTTCTTTTAGTGAATAAAAAAACAGTGAGAAGGTAAGATACCTTCCTTGACTGTAAAATTTGCTAAATAAATACTTATACACGGGATTGTTAGTACACGTTTTATCTCAATCCACACACGTAATCAGGCTCTAATACAGGTGCGTATGTAAGTGCGTAGGTACACAGTTTGACATTATGTCTCAGTCGGATATTTAAAAGGATCACAAAAAATACACCTCCGTTGTGAAATTTCGCGATTTTATGTTCATTTTGTGAAAGGTACGTTTTATAAAAAACGCGCAAGAAACGACATTCCGCCATGTCAGAGTCTAAGCGAAGTAAATTTAGTAACATGTTAGGCGACATAACGTGTTTTACATCATTCATTTTTGAAGGTAATGAATTACTCGTTCATTTTCACAGGGTCATTTTTTCTATAGCGTCGTTTGGTGATTAAAATCACCTCAGGGGCGCTATACATTTTGTTGACATTTGTAACCACTTTTAAATGGGTATGTTTTTAGATTTTTCTTAAAGGTCTTGAAATTGCTTTTTGACCTCAAACGAAATGGAAGGTCATTCCAAGAATGTGGAACCAGTACATTAAAAGTTCTGTCCTCAAATTTGGAAGCATTCATACGAGGGTTCAACCAGTCTGTTCGACGCATCAGATTTGGCTGACCTGACTGTGATTTGCATCTAAGTAAGATTATCCACCCCGCAGAAACTAGTCAAGTATGATAATGTTAGCCCATTCAGTGTCTTATATATCGTATGACAAAATCTGAACTCTTTCTGTTACTAGAAGCTTAAGAGGAGTGATGTGACCGTTTTTGGTAGCAACGCATACTAGACAAGCTGCTGTGTTGAACACTAATTGAAGTCTGTTAAAATGTTCATTAGGCAGACCAGCACAATATTGCGGCTGTCCAGTCTGGAGACTACAAGAGCATTTACCAGAGTATTCTTATGGATTTTAATTATCTTAATTAACTTTTTGTCTTTTAGCACTAGAATTTATCGTATTTCAAAGTTGAGTATTCATTAAAAACAATATTTTGGTCCAAGTAAACGCAAATAAAACGATTTTAATGGAATAATATTCACTCTAGAGATTGTTATTGTACTATTTTTAATTGCTGTCTTCTAGGTGATGCAATCAAAAAGTTTCCTTGCATTCAGCTTAAGCCTAGTTTTAAACATCCAGTTTGATACCTCATCAATACAGTGTATAATAGATGACCTATAATCATTCACTTTTCAAGGATCATAAAATTTAAGACGAAAGTATTCATCAGCATAACTGTAACAAATCGGTCTTCGTGAAAATATTAATGATTCCAGACCAATGGTGTACAATATAAACAGAATATGGCCCAGTACAGACCCCTACGGCACACCACAGCATAAAGAAAATTCGGAATATCTCATACTCCGGCAAGCCACTGTCTGATATATCTCAGCCAAATATGAGGTTATTCACTTTAGTACAGAGTTGTCAATGTCGCATTTGGTTTCAGTTTAACAAACAAATATTTTATGATTCGCTGTGTCGAAAGGACCATTCATGTCCAGTATCGCTATTAAAGCAAGTTTACCGTCTTCTACCACGTTAATCATGTCTGAGAGTATATGTAATAGTGCAGTTTCTGTTGAGTGAAATCTCCTATAGGCAGATTGGTACCTCGAAAATTACTTACCTTACTTAAATAATTACCTGGTATTGGCTTATGGTTGTTCAGGTACTTTATGATTTGATTAACGACTACTCGTTCCAATAATTTAGAGATATAATTATGTCCGTTGAAAGGGATGATGTTTTTTAAAATCGGAGTGATTAATGACTTTTCAACGCGCATCAATGAGTGATTTTTTGACAATAGCCAAATTTGACCACGCTATGGCGAAATCGGATCTAGAGGACACTGCTAATTAGGGCTTGATCTTATCTACTTTTCAATGTCCCCTAGAGTTACATAATCAAATTCACTGAGGTTATTTTAACATTTATTTGTTACTGGTTAATTTTGAATAATAGTAATAATAATTGGATGATTTGTGTAGCCCAAAACTGTGCGTCTTCTATTGTTGTTCAATAGTGACCAGCTGCTAACCTTGTACAAATCCCAAAAACTTCCAACAATTGAATTTGGTAGCCACCTTTTGACTGGAGCAAGAAGGTATCTAATAAACATGCTTGATTCTGTGCAAAGGAGGGCGGTCTGTCTGATTGACACCCGTTGTTAATAGCCCGGTTGCTATCTCTAATGCACAGACGCAATGTAGGTATACTGAGTCTGTTAAACAGGTATTTAAGTGGAGTCTGCTCTAAGGAATAAGCAGCATTGATCCTCAGTGCTTCGGTGTACGTACGCGAAACTCGACACCAGTTCACAGTTGATGTCGGCTTCATGAGAACGGGACGATTATCCAATCATGTTTGAGTAAGGCGACTTGCATGTGGAACGAGATACCGGCATCTGTTTTATCTCTTCAAAACCCGCATTAATAAATCCCTCCCCACATCCCCAACCTTGACCCCTGTTTTTACACCGTACAGACAGGAGGGCTTGTGAGGTGTAACAATTTTTATTTATTTTTCAAAGCGCTGTTTTGTGAAAATTCACCACAGGGGTTCTAAAGCAGTTTCAAAGTGCAAATAAGTTTTCATAATGTATCCACAGAACCATTTTTGTTTCTGTTAAAGTTGATGCAAAGTCGCATTTGGTTGCATGTTTATTGGTATACTTCGACTACATCTTGATCGTGAAATCGTTTACTTGTTATATTCGTATTTGAACAATTTGTGGAGTGTTGAGGAATATTGGAAACGAGTTGGTTTTACTTGGATTCGACAAATAACGGAATGATTCATATAAGATGTAGGGGTAGACATTTCATGTTCTGATAAATATTTAGGAGATTTTAATGTCTTGAAATTATAATCATAACTTTAAGAATCAAAAACAAAAAAATCGGTGAAAAGATATCATGTAAGACGACGCTCTCTACCCTACTGCACAGTTGTGCAACTATCCATCTTGAATTTTAGCCTTTGCCGTTCAGGACGGGATGAAACTTTTATTTTTATCAAACGCCTTTCTATAGGAGTAGCAGAAGTGAAGATTGAAAAATCTCACAACCGCCGAAAGGTTACCTTTATGGCACTGCAGCTCTCGGTCCCAGCTCCTTAATATCTGGGCCGCTTCATGCAATCTATCTATAGCATATGAGAGAAGAAGTTCTCTTTAGGTTTTGTTCCAAACAACCACCCACAGTTCTTAATGATTACTATATTATAGAATATAGCAGAAATAATTTAAAAGGAAACTTTTTAATATGGCATTAGGTCGTACAATGACATCAGAGAGTATATAAAGAATAAAAAATCACGAAGGATATAAAAGTAACAGATACGCGTACATATAAAACATATAGCAAACTAACGTTAAATTAATACTGATTGAAAAGATATGATATGTCTTCCTGTACTTACATTCCGTGCAGTTAAATAGATTCGCTAAATCTGCGTATCTATTACTAACTTCGTGTAATCTAGGTACAAGCTAGGTATTCTGTTTCACTTTGTTTTGTGGTTATAGTTTTGATAAAAAATTCAAGGATCAATATTCTTCACCTTAATAGTAAAGGTAAACGCTTAGTCAATTTAGAAGCGTTGGAAAATAAGAAATGCCTTAATAATGATGAGTCTATTAATTTAAAAAAAAACCTGTGTTACAGCTGTAGTATATATGTTTCCTTTTACCCCTTCCTCAATCTCTATCTCTTCCCACGTTCTTTACTAACCCTTAGTCAGTCCCCCACCCCTATGTGACCCCTAATATGTATATTCTGGTATAATTTTGTAATACCATATTGTTCAGTATATATTTTGCCTTATGATGGAACGAATGTTCCAAAACCGGTTGGCGTTATTATTTAAAAGAAAAGTCATGTAGTGCCTGTGTATGAGTATTATAAGTGACTAGCTGATATGTACCCGGCCTTGCTAGGATTTTTTTTTTAATAAAATTATGAAGTTGTGAATTCTTGCTTGTCATTTGGGTGCCATAATTGATTTGACAGCGAAAGTAATGCCTTGTGGCAACTATTACAATCTCTGAACAAAGAAACATTCATTGAATTTTATTTCATTCCAAAAATTTATTTTTCCTAATACATCTAAATAATAAAGTTATAAAGTAGGTTCCCAATTGTGTTTTTCATTTTGAAAATATTCTACCCAAACAAAACTTCTTATTTTGAATATATAATCTGTGGCTAACCAGAGTTGTATATCTATGGGCTTACCTCAATACAACATGGCGGGTCCAGTGTTTTTCATACTAATTGAAGACTGAAATATAATTTTCTACCACAAATTTTACCACAGACTGAAATATAATTTTTCCACAAATTTTACCACAGACTGAAATATAATTTTGTACTGTGTTACGTAACAAAAGGATGACCCTAAGTTAAATCCTAGCTCCTCAGTCATAACAAATAGCAGGGCAACCAATTACGACGTTTCCCACAAATGCTCACAGTAATCAACCAATCAGGTGATTTTGCCGCTCAAACCAACCAATGGGGGCTAAAACAATCATCACCGGCCAGATATAACAGGAAGCGACTCCCGAGCGCCCGCTGCTGCTCGGCCGGGCACTTCTGTTCCTGTGTGGGACCTACTACCGATCGGATCAGCGATCCGTCAGCAGCGACTCTCTGTAAGAGTTCGCGGCTAAAGTGCTATTTTGTCAACCAAATCTTAAAGGCAACGTATTTCGCATGCGGGTTGAAACCCGTAGCTAGTCGTGCTCTTTTACTATGAAGCATCTAAGATGGTGACTCGTAACTTAAAAAGTAACTTAATACTCTGGTCATCTCCACTTAGTGTGGAGATGGTCAGCTCTAGTGACCCTGCACGGAGCTCACGCCGCCGGACAGACCACCTCATGTAAGCTGTTCTAACCTATCCCCTGTTATGTGTTGTACTCGCCCATGTTATTTGATATTCCCGGTTATACACTTCCATCAGAGAGAGAGGATTTAGGTTAACCTCATGTCAGAAATAGGACCTTTCTACTAATTACTCGATTGTTCATAACCTGCAATGTCTGTTCTCTTCATACAATAAATTCCGAGACTGAAAGTACTACCTCGACTCATTTAACGTAGCTTAAAAACACCTCAAACCCAATTATAAGACCGCGGTCGATCCACTGACCCTGAAGGAGAGAAAGCCTCATGCTGTTATCGAATCTGAGCTAACCGATATCTGGACAAAGACACCCTACCTCAGAGGCCATCACCAGGGTAAGTCACAGTGATATTATTGTCTCTTCTATCCATTTGTAATACCCGACCTTCCTCCTGCCCAACATTACCTAAAATCCAACACTGTCGTCCAACATGGGGCTTCATTTCGTAATTCAACACTGTCGTCCAACTTGGGGCTTCATTCCGTAATCCAACAACTGTTATCATATCTTCTCGAAGTACTGTTATCTTTTATATACCTTCATCGCTGTTTTTCTTTTCATTTCCTGTGTTCAAAGGGTAATATATACTTTTCTGTAAAATGATACGTAAAAACCCTATGGGTGTTAAATAAATAAATAAAATATTATAAAATAATGTCAGTGAATCAATCAGTGAGTCAATGAAGAGTGAACGACGGCAAGAATGAGGATGAGCACCGCAAAAACAGAAGTTATAGTTATAGGAAGAGACAAAACTCAGTGTAACACCTTCGTCAACGTGGAACAGTTGAAACAGGTTTACGAATTTAAATACCTTGGGGATGAATTCTCGAGTGATGGCCGGCAAGACGGAGAAATTTACCGAAGAATAGGTGCGGCAAGCGGTGTGCTACATCCTCTTTGCACCTCAGTAATAATGAAAACTGAGGTAAGTATCGAGACAAAGTTGGCAGCGTCCAAATCAGTATATCGCCCCACGTTTGCTTATGATCATCTGTATGTTGAATGATCGAACGTGTTCCAGGGTCTAGGCTGCCGAAATGAGATTTTTGAGAGCAGTTGCAGGAATCAGAAAATGGGATCGATTAAGAAGCTCGATAATCCATAAGGAGTTAAACATCAAACCACTGCTCAGATACTGTTTATGGAGTAGTCGCAATTGAGGTGGCTTGCGTACGTATTAAGAATGCCAGGAGGTTGAATTCTACGGAAAATTCTGATTACTAATCCAGAGGGAAGACGTCCGGTGGGCCCGAGTACGACAAGGGCGAAAAATTGTATGTGTAACAATATTGGGTTCAAAACTCAAGTTCTTTAGATCGGGAACCAAAAAGCTCATTGCTTTGCCACGGAGTTCGTCATTTACTTGACATTACGAGACACAAAAAGCTGAATCGCGAACGTCTAGTCAGACGATTTGAGTGAAGAGATTTTCCCTGGTTGACACTTGTATTTTTTTCAAATTTAAATTTCCGAGGTTTAGCAGCTTGTCAGCCAAGCCCCCGTCGCCCCCTTCCTTTGCTTTTGTTGGCGGCCGGCGGGAAAGCCTCAGCGGGAAGTAAAAGTAAACATTGATTCGGCAGAAGGGTGTAAATTGGTAATGATAAAATAAACTTGCCTACAAAATAATAATATTTACCTCTGAGGTATTTCTAAGGGTTGTTTTTGAACATACCATGAATCATTTTCTGTAGTTTTTTTTTTTTTGGCTTCGTATGTAGTGGTAAGATAACTTATTTATCATTATTCTTTAATTTTTCTTTTCATCAGTAAGTTATATAAATAAACTATTTAATTAAGGTTCGCGCTACACGTACAATCCATTAAAGCGTCCCCTTCTTGAACTTCCTCATTACGCTTAAATCGGTCATGCAAATGCGGTTGTTAATATTCTTCTGATTCTATGAATTGATATACGTTTTTTTTTTTTTATATGAATACCGCACAAGAGTCCCAACTGCTCCGAACCGTCTGGAGCCAGTGAGACTATGGCATTCCCAATTGGGGAATGTTGTGAGGCTGAAGGTATTGGGGAGGGGAAGGAGAAGGGGAAGAGGAAGGTGGGGAAATACCTGGCTATTCAGATCTGGTCACCAAACACGGCTAAAAGCCATTTCAAGCAACGTTTCAATTCTGAATGGTGGTCTTTCACCAGGGCGATACTGAGAGTATCTTCCACTCTGGAAGATACTCTCAGTACATACGTGCGTTGTATTAAAAGCGAAAATAATAAATTACGGAGAAGTATGAATAAAGTTTAAAAATTATTATATTAACTGTACACGTCGTATCAAATATCGTCGTTCAACCCTCAATGAATCTATAAAAAGAGTTTTAATTTAAAAAAAAAAACAAACTCAAATCCTTGAAGCTAAGTACCTTTACTCTCAGAACTTAAAAGTTCGGGAATGAAATTTTTTAAGCGGCGAGGAGTAAAAAAATACTGTTTCAATTTATAAATATTTAACATTACATTACTCGCGTAGGGCAGTGCAGATAGAACGGAAAGCTATAAACTTCTGTCTTACCATATACATCAAGCTTAATCCACATTCATATGCCTTGTATTTTTATTTTATATATTTTTTAAACTTAATGTATTTCAATTTTGATAATTTTATTATTAAGTTCTGCAAGTATATTTAGTTTTTATTATTGTGACAGCTAAAAACAAAGACTAAAAATACTTACAGAACTATATAATAACATTATAAAGGTAAGGACAGACTGGGCCCACGTACGCAACGTACGCAACGCATTAAGATATCTGGACAACTGACAGTTCATAGATATGATATGAAAATAGTTGCTATAGAATCACACTTGTCACACGCAACGCAATCCCACGCGCCCCACGCAACGCCGACCTGCGCTGTCCAGATCGGCGTGGGACGTGTGGAAGGTGGAGGGGATGGGACCGACGATTTGAGTTGATGTCTATCGTTATGTTTTTGACGTTTATTGGTTGTATTGCGGTTCATTTGAGATTTGCTGGTGCGTTTATTGCTAGTTTTGTTGATAAAATGTATATCACTTTTTAGAATTACAAGACATGATAATTACAAAGCTGAACAGTAGATATGCGTGCGTTTTATAATAAGTAACAAGGGAAACACATAACCTTAAAAAGAAACGTCAAACCAACTGAGTGATGTGTCACCTAGAAACACCAATCACACGCGTTGGAAGGCGTGTCCTTACCTATCTTTGCGTTGCGTACGTAGGACAAGTGTGCACGTAGGCCTGGGAACGTAGGATCGCATACGTTGCGTACGTGGGCCTAGTCTGTCCTTAACTTTAATCTTTTTTTACATTCTTTATTTTAAATATAGTTCTACGAATTAAATACAAAAACAATTAATACGTCTTCTAATTCAAACCTATTTTTAAGACCAAACATGAGAATTTTTGTTCCAATGGATCGTTTCACATGTTTTTTAAAACAGAAAGACAAACATTCCCAGGTTACGAATAAACTAACAATAATTGAAAATCTTTTAGTGCTATCACAGTAAGCGGAATATGTTGCTTATGTCGTGATGGAGGACTCAGGGAACCGAGGAATTGAACTCACGATGCCTGGGTGAGATCCAGATGCGATGTCAACTTAGTCACTGACCGGTCAAATCTTCACATATTCCTGTGACGTTCGTTTGTGTTCAAAATATTTTAATGCTAGATATTCTCAGTATCGCTACGGCGAAAGACCACCATTCAGAAAAGAAACGTTTATAATTTTGTTGTATTTTGGGCATTAACTATGTAACAATTTCTAAACATTTTGTTTTGGTAATCATTTATTAGAGACAGGTCATAGATTTAATAAAGAAAAAAAACTAAGTTTAAACATTAAAATATTAATAGATATTTTCATTTGCGTGCCTTAGAAACATTAGAAATAAACAAAAAAAATTAATCTATTATTATTTTAGTAAGCAAAATAATAGCACCCTGTAAATCACATTAGTTATTTTGACTCCTACCACCGCCCCCTCCAAATTGCCACTTCAATACCCCCACCTAATAATGTTTAATTATTTGCTGTACTTGTTTAATTGAAGTTAGTTTTAAGACTCTAGTGAATGACACGGATGTGTCGAAACCGGTAGCGCAGTAATAAAATTGCGTAACAAAAGTACATACTGATAAAAACTTTTCAAACAAAACAAAAAGGAATGTTTACTTGAAATGGAATTAGTCGTGTTTGGTGAATCTAAAAAAGCCAGGTACTTTACAGCCTTCCTCTTCCTAATCTCTTTTCCCTCCCTACTCCATTCGGCCTCATAATATGCCCTGATAAGGGATGCAAAAGTCTCACTGTCTTTGAGTGGATAAAAATAATCGACTCCTTCATGAATTCCCAACGTTTTTGTTAAAACCTAGTTAGCATCACGTTCTTAACGCCCGTTCACGTATACATCATTCTAAATTGCAACTTTATTACACCAAATGAAACATAATATTTAATATAATATTAAAACCACCTCACAATATGACTTTATCAAAAACACGCGAATATCTCGGTATAGATTCTCCTACCGAGGAGTTCATGAAACACTCTAATATATAAATAACTAGCTGATGTGTACCCGGCCTTGCTCGGGATTTTTCACTTGTCATTAGGGTGCCATAATTGGTTTGACAGCGAAAGTAACTATCTCCAAATAAATAAACATTTATTTGAATATTTTATTTCATTCCAAACGTTTATTTTTTCAAAATATATCTAAATAGTAAAGTTCTTAAGTAGGTACTTACTCTTGTTCTCCATTTTGAGAATATTCTACCCAAAAAATTCTTCTTCTTTTGAATATGCAATCTGTGGCTAACCAGAGTGTTATATCTGTGGGCTAATTATATCTAAATAAAACATGACGGGTTCAATGTTTTTCATACTAATTTTAAAACATTATAGCAACAGTTTTACATATTGGATTTCATTCAAAGCATCGCTTTCGAAACATGTTGATATGTACTCGTATATATTAATAAAGTGGTAAATACAAAGTAATTTTTAATTCATTTATTAACAATGACGCCACAAAGGGAATACCAATCTTTTGAAGAAATTATAATCTCTTTAGAACTCATCCTTTGCAATCTGGTAATAATGGATTTAGCGAACACACGCCTCAGGGATCTCATTTCTCCTCTATTCAGTCCAGTCTCGTCCTTGCTCTGGCAATTCCACGCCTCACTGCGGTACCCGCATCCTCACTATAACTACGTTGCTATACAAAGCTAGCCGACTTTCCTTTGACAACTTCTTATTTGAATAACATTACAAAATAGGTTGTCCGATAAAATATACAGGGAAAATAGCACAATACTTCTACGCTCTGTAATAACGCGAAACTTTACGGGTGTGATTATTCAAGAAAATCTAGAAAAAAAATCTTGGAAACACTTTTCCAACATGTAACATATTTAATAACATACCTAATATAAACTAAATATTGAAATAACAATTTCTTTTAACTGTTTCATAATTTAAAAAAATGTTTTTCGACAATGGCACCCGAAAATAAATTTGATTAGTTCGTAGGCATTATCGGGGTGAAAGATGTCTAAGGCTGCTCTCTGACGGTCCGGTGAGGAATGAACATTTCACTCGCTACTGGAGACACTGCGCAGAAAAGTCCCACAATGGACTGCGTTGCAAACCGTTACCTTACTTTAGCAAACTTGACTTTTCTGTGCAGTGTCTGCAGTAACGAGTGAAATGTTCATTCCTCACCGGACCGTCAGAGAGCAGCCTAAAGCTGTGAGGTTAACGATGTAAGACTATTACTACTAAATGTATGAAGGATGGATCAAGAATTTAATAAACCCAATTCAAATTACACATATAGACTTTATTTTTCAATAGCAACACGACATATATATCAAAAGGTTAACGCGGGAGGTAATCTAAATTTAAGAACTATGATCTGAAGTTAATCAACACTCGGATATAAATGAATCCGTTTGTTCGTTATCTCCCTGATGTTTGGGACACTGTTCGCTGTGCATGCGCGCGCCAGTGTTGCCGTTCGTCGTGACTTGCCAGTACGATAAAATAATGATCGCAGTTCTTACAGTATATTTATTGAGTAAGATAAATATGAACAGAAATCTTATAAACGTGTATTATAGTAAAAATATTACTTTTACTATATCTAGTTTATTAGATCGATCAGCCCAAGGTTGTAAGTGTTGGACCTTTTGGATGGATTAAATTGGGTCGAGAAGCAGATGGATTTTTATTTACTGAGAATTTGGTGATAAAAGAAGAAAGAACAATGCAGTTGATGAACTTTAAAACATTGACTTTTGAAAAGTACAGTAAATTGAGGTAAGTTGTCTATTAATTTGTTGCGTTCATACTGAGTAAGTTCTAATATAACGTTGCAATCACATACTAAATTGAACTTTAAATGAATGAAACAAAGAATAATATTAAAAGAAACAATACTAATATTAAAATAACATTATTTATTTATTTGTAAGAAACAAACAGCTTTTAATACAGATTTATATAATAGGAAGTTTAACAAAAGGTAAGCCTACAAAGTTTCTTATGTTAAAAGTAGTTAAGTAAATATGTTTTATTACAAAAAAACAAAATAAGAAGAAAGGGAGGAGAGGAAGAGGAAGATAGGATCGGGACAGGAGATGCTCTCGATACATTTTATAGGCGTGCATCGCAATTTGGGGTCGTACGTATTACAGCGGTTCCATATTTAGAGAGGGTATTGTGAAGAATTGTGAAATTGTGCGTTATATTGGGCACAAATACAGGGAATTGGAGAATTTGTCGTGTGATTAGTCCTGCATGCGGGCAAATAAAAAAAATCGGTTTGTCGGGTTAGTCATGGTGGTATGTGAAAGTTTATAAAGTTAATGAACAAGATTTGATCAAATATTAAATATTAAAATGATATTATATTAAAATGATATGATATTAAAATGATATTACTATTGACACTGAACGTTGGCTGTAATAAAAAAAAAAAACAGAAAAAAATCCTGCTTTTCTTTCCAAGGTGTCAAGAGCATGAATTATAGTGTATATTTCAAGAAAACCAAGTTGACGAATGATATTCTTCCTCCTAACTGCTAGGATTCGTTTCCCCTTCAAATATGTATAAAATAGCGACAGTTTGTCCGTTCGCATTCAAATGTTGATGACAAAGTTTGGAGCACGTAGTTTTCTTATCGGAATTTTGAAATTTTACTAATCTAGCATAATGTCGGCGGGGCAGCGGGGGCCGGAGCCGGGGAGGGGGCAGGGGGAAGGAGTGTAATTTGCGCCCCGCGCCATTTAAGGGTGGAATTATCGGTGGAAGCGTCCTATCAGCATATTCGCTATCTGACCGCCTTCCCAGCAAGCGTGAGAATAGTGGCTGGCCAAATTATAAGACATATTGTTAAATGTATTAAAATGGTGGCGAAAAACTACACCACATATAAATAATCTATATTATTTTGTTCCACAAGAAGCTAAAACAATTTTTGTACAAACCTTCAGTATGGCTGCTAATGAAAATGTAGTACGTCGCCACCAGCTGCGAGAATCGACCAAGTTCAATTCGTAAGCTTCTATCCCACCTACCTATCGACTACCTTCTACAGTTTCAACATTTTTTTCAGGTCATTCATAAGAATAACTGAAATGTTTATTCTTTAATTACTGTTAGGTCTATTTTCTTACTTTACATTATAATATTAAAAAAATTTAAATTTATTATAATGTATTTGTGATTCAGATGTTACTTGAATAACTTTTAGTATAGAGTATAATATTGAAGATATTAAAGGGATTAGAAATTGTCCTCACGATGTAAATATTTGTGAATAACAAACATTATTTGAAAATAATCAAAATAGAGATGGAAACAAAAAAAAAACCTCTCTTTACAGGTAATTTTTTATACGTACTTCAGGCGTTTACCTCCCAGGTCACAAGAATTATAATTATTTTCCAACTCTCCCCCTCCTTTCTACGACCAGAGCCCATATCTCCTTGATGATGAGTAAAAATAATAAATTTAATAATCTAAATACATTCTGAATTCATGAAGTGAAATTATCTCTAAAGCAAACGTGTGGTAAAACCATGTATGATCGTGTGAAAAATATTGAGATTCGTAATGAATGCAAGGCTGATGTAATCGTAATGAGTAAGATTAAGAAAGGGATGCTTAGATGGTTTGGGCGTTTGGAATGAACGAAGAAAGGAGAGTAAGAAGAATATATGACGCGAATGTGAATGGAAGAAGAAGTCGGGGACGCCCAAATAAGACATGACACGATCAAGTGAATCAAATACTTGAGTCGGGCCATGTCAGAAGTCAGAATAATAGAAGAGAATGTATGAGCCGATGTATGAATGTGAATGAAGTAAGAAGTGTAGGCGAAAATCGATTTGTTTGGGGGACCGTTCTTTCTGCCCACGCCTACGGGGAAATGTGTGATGGTAAGTTAATTAGTTAAATACATTAAATATACTCGTTTATGTATATTTATATATATATATATATATATATATATATATATATACATGTTAGTTGAACTTCGTTTCATATACAAATATACTAGAAATATACTCTTAGGAAGTTTACAGATCTTAATAGAATGTATTTTATTTAAGTGACTTCAGATATGGTAGGTATTCCAGTACTTTTCTTCCATTGCAACATCTCCCAATCAAGGGATGCCATAATCCGAGGTGTCTCAAGCAGTGTGAATCTATTGTAGTAGAGTTACACTAAAAAAACTAAATAAATCCTATTAACAATTAAAATTAATTAATCACAGTAAACATTAAGCGGTCCCAATCTTGTGGCCGGCACCGTACGCAATTCTTCCATTCCCTTTGCGGCGATAACAGGCGGCGTTCTGCAAAGGCCGCCTCACCCCAATTATTCACACTCACCCGCACCCCCACCCTCACTCTTACCTCCTTCAACCCCTTCACCGCCCGTCACCCCCTCGCACTACTCTTCCTCAAATGCCGTTAGGGTGGCGATTTAGCCGCAATCACAGATGGGGTTTTTCAACGCGGTGAAGTCTTCGTTGTTCTTATGTTGTATGGAACCGGACACGATTAGCCTAGCGATAGTCTTGTCTCTTATTCTCAACTTTGTCATATTCAGGTCGGGGATCTATCGCTTCTGCAAGGCATCTCGAGGCGTCCCTGTCCTGGTCTACGTCAGCGTAATGGCGTGCATATAGTTTTTGATCAGGGTAGGCAGTGGGAAAATAATAATAATAATAATAATAATAGTGTCTTTATTTCAGCAGAACAAAACGGTTAGGTCAATACTCTGCCATATAAAAAAAAATCCATTTAAAAAAAAAATTACATAATGGCTTCATTTACTCACATTGCAAGCAAATTACTGGATATATACAATTTTGATATTCTTTTCTACAGCACAATTTTATTTCATTAAAGTAAGTAAGCATAAAATGATCATTATTTATTTAATAAAGTAGCACTAATTAATATAGGTATTAAAAGATGGCACTGGTTGCTATATTTGTAAAGTGTACCGATAGGCACAGCCTTTTGCAACACTGACACAAACGAGTAATTTCTTGATTCTGCATTGCGCACACATGAACATTTTTTTTATAGAATGCCGTCAACATTTGAATATGACATTTAGCATACGTAGTTCCTGCTTTTGAGACGTTATAATAGGGCTATTGGTGGAGCACGTACGGCGCGGGTGCTGCGATTCGTAGTTGGAATTTTGTGAGTATTTTTTAAAGCATCGCGTAGAACGCGGTTACATTGGTAGTACCATAATGAAAATACTAAAAACACTAAAGTAAGCCACTCAGGCATTTACAAACTATGTTGCAATTACTGTCTTTCGTCCCACATAGGTAAGACATCCCAATGTTAATATTAGAATCACGTAACACTTAAGATGTTTAAATACCAAAAATAAGTTTGCCAATCATCTCATTTCAACCGATCGTATTTTTAATAAAGATAAACGGTTTCAAATTCTACACCGTTATAATAAAGGCAAACCATAAGATAATTTGGAAGGACTTGAAATCAGAAAAATCCTTGTATATTGAAAACCAAGTAAATTTATCTTATTGTCCTATTTTAGATATTTGCCCAGTGAACCACCCTAATTACCCCCCCCCCCGCTCATTTTGGTCGCCTCCCACTACAACACCGGTATATTTTTGTATATCTGGTATTATTTTGTATCTCAAGTTAGTTTTAATATAGTCCTGACGAAGGAAGGGTACTTCCGAAACCGATCTATTATTATATTAAATTGAAGTGATGTGTTTTTAATATTTTCTTTTACTCTGATTATAAAACTTTCAAAACGTAACAAATAACCTAACCTCTATACACGTAAATAATAACTTAAAATTTAAGTAGATATTTTTGTTCTTATATTTATTTTTTTCATTATGTAATTTACGTACCTCCAGCTTCTGACTCCACACAGGAATTTTCTCAGTGAGGCACACGTCGATCAATCTTTTATAATTACGTCTATCAAGTTTAATTAAAACAAATATTTGGCAGAGTAAACACAGGGTATCAGCGCGAAGATAAAAAGTAAACTGACCATTCAAATATCATCAGATGAGTAAGGGCTGTCAAGTTTCGACAAAACTGGAGATATACGAGAGAGACATAAGTCCAAAGCTGGACTGCAAAAAGCTTAAGACTTGATAAGAATGAAAGAAATTCAAACAGTTGACTCCAGCGTTTGCATCACCAAAGACTCATAAGGTACATGTATTACAGGGCCAAGTATGCTTCTATTTGAACCCAGTCGGTTTTGCGCAATATTTAAAGAAATTCTGATTTAAAATACAAAAAATCTTTATTGTACTAATAAAAAAAGTACAAACTGTATAGCTTATAGGTACATCCCATTTCTTACAGTTAACACAAAAAGATATATATATATATATATTTAAAAAAAAAAAAAATTATATATTAACATGAAATAAGAAGTTTCTGTTAGTGCGCTCACTTTATGTGTTCAAAGTATTCGTTTAAAGTGCAGTAACGTTAAGGAATGTTTTTAGTGATGATTTAAATAGAAGTAGGTTGTGTGTTTGTTTGATGTTACGTGGAAGGTTGTTATATGCGCCAATTGCCATGTCCTTTTTGAAATATTGTTCTGTATGATTGTGGTATTGGTAGGTTTTCTGTAAATATTGTCTTGTTGTTTATAATAATAATAATTTCCTCAAACGATTTGTAACTTTGTGGCGTCATTATTAATAAATAATTGAAAATACACCTTGTATACACCACGTAAATATATAAATACTTTAAAAAAATTGAAATATTCACATATTTTAATCAAAGTGGTGCGAGTATATACAAAGTGTATTTTTAATTATTTATTAATAATTATAATGTTTTATTATCTTCTTTTCTTTTATAAAAAAATCACAAATAATTTTATCCTCACAGTGATTTCCTCGTGCTGAGGATTACATTTACAAAGTATTAAATTAAATTGTAATATTGATGTGATTGCTGAAGAAAAGAAATAATTGTTGGCGAGGTGTTTTAAGTGCAGTTGATTGGTTTCGGTGTTAGTCTGTATTTGTTGTTAATATATTTTCTATTTCATATCTCCCTGTGTAACGTATCCAGTGTTTTATTTTTTTACGTGTTAAGTGTTTTAGTGGAAATCAGTTTGGAGATGACCGTACTAATAGGTATAACTTCATTATGTACATTAGTGGTCGTAAAAAGTTTCAGTTTTTTTTTTTCATTTTTTCAAATTATCGGAATTAGTAATTTTTCTTAAGCATTTCCTTTGGATAATAAAAACATCTTTGGCGTTTATTGAATTTTGAAAGGGAAGAAATATAGCTTTTTAAAGTTTTTGGAATTCTACCGTTTAATTTAGTTTTTGGAATTCTAAGATGATCGAAAAAAAACAGATATAACTGTCAACTAAAGACATTCCTATGGGAAAAAAAACTCCCGGCACTCGTTGTAAAGCTAAGTAAGCACAAACTCCCTCACTAAAAAGTTTAAGCGCCGAGCTTTTGACTCCCTCGTGAATAAGGCTTTCCTACATTAATTACCTGGCAGTTACTGAAATACAACCTTCTCTAGGAAGGGATTAAAGTAATTAGTTGGATGAAAATGCAATTTTGTTTTTATTTAATATCCACACAAGAGTCGTAAGTGACCAGAGCCTGTGGGATTATGGCATATCATTAAGAAGGGAGGTTATGAGGGAAATGGTATAAAGGGAGGGAGGGAAAATAGAAAGGCAAAATTAGGGAAGAGGAAGGTTTTGAGAGTTTTTTCAAATCAATTGAATGCAATAAAAAAAATACGATTGCATCAGAAAAAAAAGTTTGGCTTACAGAAGAAAAATTCTGGAAGGAGAAAGAGCAAAGAGAAGAAAAGTAAAAAAGTTCCCTATGATCAAATGCGGTTAGTTAGTAAAGTAAATTCAAGATTCAGGAAACTGTGGTTTTTCACCAGGTTGCTACTGAGAGTATCTTTCTCTCAGGAACGATGTGCAAATGTACTATCCTACATATAAAAAAAATATTTAGATTGACATTATAACAAACTGATGTTTAAGAATGTAGAAAAGTTTATATTTTATTTGATTCAAATTCAACTCTTTTTAAATCATGTTAAAATTTTATAGTAAAGACCAACGAGGTCGCAATACTCATATTTGTCAAACTCGACAAAGGCAGTTTCTAGGAGAGGCTTTATTCCACTTGCTCGCTGTTCTGGGCTCGGTCAGCGTAAGGCCAGACCTGCCATGGCCTGTCAGAACACAATATAAACGTCAGAACGTTTCGCTCCGCGGGCTACGAGCAGCATGGAACGCCCGCGAACAGCCTCGAATGTAATTGCTACGGCTAAAACATACGGTACTTTTAAACACTACTGAAAATCAGAAACGTTTGAATAAATTAAAATTTTATCGTGAAATGCCTTAATTCCAAATACTTGGGTTAGTAGGTATGCAGCCACTGAACAGAAAAAACGTAGAGGCATGATATTTAGCCATTTGAAAGAAATCTGCTGTTGCCAATTTACATGATAATAGTAATTTTCTTTTCCGGAATGTGGGGAGGTTAGTGCAATCCCACACACCACATGGAGAATGTAAATACATACTATATGCAAAAGACTCTTTGTAGAAACAGATGGTCCATTTGATAGATTCGCCTATTTTGGATCACAGACGTCAGGTGGGAACGCTGTCCTCGTTCCACCAATATTTTAATGGAAGATGCTCTGAGGAACTAGCGTGGTTGATCCCTTAGATACATGTGCACAGTCGAGAAACACACCAAACGCGCGCCCAACATTTGCACACGGTTGACATTTGTCACATGAAAACGGGTCGCTTCTATGACTCGTTTTTGTGTTCAACAGTTCGGTTGTGGAATGATCTGCCGGCCTCTGTGTTTCCTCCCTCCTATAACACGGGTTTCTTCAAAACCCAGATTCACTCCTTCCTATCCCCTAAAAGACCCTCCATACAACATACCCAAAGATGATATAGGCATTGAGAGAAATTACTTCCCTCAGGGCCTCCTGTGCGGAGTTTTTGTAAAAAAAAAGTCATAACATAAATAAGAACAGAAAGATATAATAAATATAAGAGAGTGTACAATAAGAAAGATAATAAATGAACAGTAACTTACTCCTATTGCTCTTTGTTCTGGGCTTGGCCAGCATCAGGCCAGACGTGCCATGGTCTGTCAGAACACAATATGTCAGTGAAGATTGTCGGGGTCAATATCTTACTTCAATTGGTTTCGATACTATAAAGTCGGACGGGATTTCACGATGAGGACATTTTTGGAGTTGTTGATCCTCTCCCTCATTCCCGCCACCGTGCTTCGTATTAAGGCTGCCAATAACTATCTCTTGAATTTGTTTTCATATCAATATTCTTAATAATAATAATAATAATAATATACTTTTTTAATTTCTGATTTAAATTTGTTATTCAATGTTTTACGATTATTTTTTATTAGGATTTTTGATTAATTACTTACCTACTTTAATCAATTATTATTTATGTTTATAATTTGTCTGTTCTTAAATTATCGTCTTCTAATTTTTATCATTTGCCTGCATTTGAAATTATTTTTTAGTATTAATATATTCCTGATGATGACAGCATTGCTGTCGAAACATGTAGATGTAAACACATTTATAAAATGGTGTAAACAAAGCATAGAACGCCACAAAGTGAATACCAATCGTATGAAGATATTATTGTTGTTAGTTTACACAAATTTAAATAGATTTAATCTTGCGTGAACATTCTTAAATGGTAATAGAATTAACAAAACAAACACATTTTCTGTTTTTATTATTAACGCTTAAAACGTTTCAAGCAGTCAGTGGTTTCAAGTATATTATTAATTCTACATAAGCAGAAAGCGGAAAAGTTATTTTTATAACAAAATAATAAAGAATACGTTTAAAAGAAATTTATTTGCGCTGCCTCACTTCCCGACCCTTTTCGGAAATTATTTTCCTTCCATGAAACGAAATAAAAATACCAACAGGGTTAAATATTACAGCGCGCCTTCCAAAGAATTTAAATATAGACAATCAATGTATCCATCGAGTATACAATCCGAGTATTCCGAATGTTTCGCAACATTCCCCCCTCCCCTAATCCCTCGGACTGGTCGGGGAGGGGGGTAGGATTGCGGGAATGGGGGGTGTTGGAATTCCTTGGGGGGGTCGGTATCCAAACGGAAAACACAAAAGTGTTGCATTGTAATGGTTGTTTATGCAAAAGAGTAATAATATCAAGCGGCAGGGCAGATTGCGGATTATGTAGACCGCTGTTCCGGCAGTTGCGGATAGTAGACTGGACTTTTCTCAATAGCTAAATTTTACACTTATATTTGAAAATCGTAGTTTTGATTGTTCCAAGAGTATTCTTGCATATTGAAAACATCAGAATTTACTGTATACCCTTTACGTAGGAGACTCTCGTGATAAAATAATAATTTGAAGCTTTGCAAAGCGCATAAAGCTACTAAAGTCTAAAACACGATTACGTAAAAGTTCAAATTAATAAGCGCTGACTCTTGGCCCGCTTTGACGTTTGATCAGTAAAGTTTTTTTTAGATGCACTCTGCTGCCAGATTATCATAATTTTTTTAAAATCCTTTTTTTATTCAGGTTATTTTTTATAATTGTATTTTACATACTGAGTATATTCAGCTTAAATGTAAGAAATCTCTCATTTATTACATATTTATTGATTACAGTGTATATAAAATATTATCAGTTCGTTTTTTTCTAATACTCATCATTTAGCGTTATATTTGTTTGTTTTAGTTCTTTATCGTATGTATTCTAAACACAAGGTTATTTGGGCTATTTTTACATTTTCGATAAATGCGATCTCGTTTTCTAATCAGATGCATACATACTTTGAAAAATATATTTATTTAGAATAAAATGTCCTTTTTTAATCATTGAAGAAGATAATATTAACACATTCCAAATGAACCACGAAACCGAAAAAACAACAGAAATTAAAAAGATTTCAGTCGCATCTGGGACTCGAACCCAGTAAATTGAACTGGTCTCATTGGCTAAGTTGGTTAAGCGGTTACCCCGGATAGGTAGAGGTCCTGAGTTCGAGTCCAGGATGCGACTGAAATCTTCTTAATTTCTGTTGTTTTTTCGGTTTCGAGGTTCATTTGTGATGTGTTAATATTATCTTCTTCAATGATTAAAATATTACATGAGGTTTACAAACTTCAATAAGTTATAAAAAAATAAATTGAATAAAATGTCCATTTTCTTACATTTTCTTGTATACAATGGTTGATTTTATTAGCTACTTTACGGATTAATACGATTTCTTTTAAAAATTATATATAATTTTCTTTTCTTTTAAGTGAACCGACTATTTTTGTAATAAAAATCAGTGCTTTATTATGTTCTTAAATTAACAAAACACAGTTTGTAATATAATGCTAAAGGCAACGCAATTCGCTTTGAAGTAATGGGAAATAATGAGATTTTGATTGGAAAGTATAATGGACCAGAACAATCACAGATGATTTAATTAAATACTGCAAGTAGAACACACCTTGGCCTTTCGTTTTACCGGGTATTTTTTGGGTGAGTTTTTTATAAGCTATGAAAAAATAAAGTATTAGACCTAAAAATTGGATATTCTCACGTTGCTCATTGTATCAAATTATTTTTATTTTTTTAAATATGACTACATATTTATTTTTAATTAGTAATTATTTTTATTGAGATTTGAAAACCTCGTTGAAATATTTAATCATTTAAGAAAATAATATTAATATAACCTAATTGAAACATGAAACCGGACAAAAAGACAGAAAGTAAAAAGATTTCAGTCGCATCTGGGACTCGAACCCAGGTCCTCTGCTTACAAATAGCTGCTAACAAATATAAGATTAAAAATGGAAAATAATATTCACAAATCTTGAATTTGAGATATGATGTCGATGAAGACGACACAAATTGAACTGGTCTCATTAGCTAAGTCAGTTGAGCGTTGCCCCGGATCAGCAGAGCACCTGGGTTCGAGTCCCAGATGCGGCTGAAATCTTTTTAGTTTCTGTCCTTTTTTACGGTTTCATCTTTCATTTAGGACATTCTAATATTATTTTCTTCAATGATTAAACATATTTTTGTCTGAATTTTACAAAATTAAATAAAACACCCCTTTTGGTAATGTTATTTTGCGTAAATCGAAACACGCGGCCGGTGTTAAGCGGGAAATTCAACCTTTTCGCCACCTGCCTAAGGAGTGCATAATTTCTGTAGAATTTTACCAAGTGGATCCCTTGAAACGTCTATTTATACAAGTTATACGTCCATAAAATATTATTTGAGTAAGGAATCTAAGATCGTTTTGTTTCAGAGTCCAGTACGCGAGTCTACTGTACTCAGTATCTCCTAGAACAATATAATGTAGCTACTCGAATACAAGTTGTGAACAGTGCTCCCCAAGGCAGAAAAGTATTGGGAAAGTGGCGGCTGATTTCTTGGGGATGGAACGACCTCTAAACGATATTGCCCGTGTATATTATTGTATACCAGTTCCGAAAGAAATGAATGAAATTTAGTATTATTCGATATCTGTTCTTATGGACGCATTTTGTAAAGGGGCTGGGTAAGTTCTTAGTTTTATCAACTGTACGAAATAGACTATCACTTTCTCTAGCTTAGCGTTTGTTTTGGTGGTTTTAGGGTAGTAATTTATTCATACTTTGAAAATAGAGAGTTGAGATACAATGCCTATTTAGTCAAAAAGTAAAAAAAATTCAGAGGGTTGAAAAGAATTCTCATCTAAATTGATATTTCTTGATCAAGAGAAAAGTAAACAAATTACGTGTTTAGGCAAAAATATTAGTTTGGAGGTTTTTCAAAATTAAATTTTCACGACAAGTCGGTTGCCGCCAAAAAAATGGTAAATACTCGGTAAGTTGTCGAATTTAAAGAGATGCCTCAGTAAAATATCATGGTGTTGTTTTTTTGAGAGATTTTATTAAGAATATTTCTCTAAAAATGAATTGTTAATTTTTTTAGATGTTAATATATTCTAACAGCGTGTGCGATGCCATTTAAGAATTTCTATTAAACTGGCAAAAATTTTAGTCAATTGACAACTCGGGCCTCCATAAAAAAAACAACACGATAGCTTAAACTCAAAGGAAAAAATGTAACAAAAAACTAATTAAAAGCTTAAGCCTTTTGTACAACAAAAACTACAACAGCACGTAATGCAAAAATAATAACAATATGTTTCTGACAACGCTGCTACTCAAATTTTTTAAAATTATAAATTCCTTCATTTGTGACCGTGTCATTGACGAGAGTGAGAAAAGGTGTTAAATTTTTAACATTCCAATAAAAGTCCAATAACTCGAAAACCTTGGAACTTTATGAAACATGATATTCAATTTTCGTAATGGCCTTGGGGTCCACCATCCACAGTTGAAAGGTTATTCACCGCTTACCAGACACCTTGTATATTGTGAGTTTAACTTAAGAACAACCTGCTACAGTTCCAAATTTGGTTTCTACTGCGCATACCCACCCCCTCGCATGCGTCCCATCACCCGCGCACGGCTGCGACGGCCATGTAACTCCGCCCATACATGCGTTTCTGAGATATTAACCCATTCATACCGTGGATGTTCAGTCAAATTATCATAATATTATCAATTTCGGATTAATTCCCTAGCTGTTTTAATGAACCTGATGCCACATAAAATGCAATATGTATATTTTAACATTATAACCATAATTATTTAAATGTATAAAATGAGTTAAATTTGTGTTTGTAGGTAGGTAATACAGAATAAAAAAAATCCTGTTTTTGAATGTGTTAACGTGGATACCAAGTCGCGGAGAAAGTAGTGGGGGAAAGGGGCAGGACATGCGCGCGCTCACAGGTCGTTCTAATGATGGACAGGGTATAGATTATACACAATATAAAATAGAACAGTAAACAGAATGGGAGAACAGATAAAAATGAGAGAGATAGAACTTCAAAAGAGTAAGGGATTACGGAATAGTGGGTCATTTACAACGGGAAATATATCTAATATAGGACTACAGGACACATTGCGTTGGCTATTACGAATATTACTATCAATCTTAACACTTTATAAATTATCAATCTACAGGCAAAACCATTTTTGTGGAATACATTATCGCCGTTATATTAATCCGTTTATTTGATTTTTTTTTAAAATTTAAATATCGCGCAAGAGTCCGAACTTCCCAAAACTGCCTGAGGTCAGGGACTATGGCATCTCATAGTGGGATATGTTATGAAGTTGAAGAGTACGGGGAGGGGAAGGCGAAGAGAAGGAGGAAGGTGGGGAAGTACCTGACTATTCAGGGCTGGTCACCAAACACGATGTTCACCAAGGTGATACTGAGAGCATCTTCCACTCTGGAACGTGCCGCAAATTACTATGTATTCTTTTTAACGAATTTATTGTGAAACAACACAATAAGGAATCCCAGTGAATAATATTATGGCCTTAAAACATATATATATTCATTTGGATCAACAAACGCCAATTCTGAATACATAACTTTTATTGTATAAATATTCATATATACGAGTATACGGTCGAGGGATAAGGCTCTTGACTACGAATGCGAAGGTCGCGGGTTTAAATACCGGCGTGCGCAAGTAAATTTTATTTAATTAATTTGTGCTGTTTCACAATTAATTCATTTAAAAATAACATGCAGTATATTTGCCCGCGTTCAAGAGTGGAAGATACTCTCAGTATCGCCCTGGTGAAAGATCACCATTCAGAATTGAAACGTTGCTTGAAATGGCTTTTATCTGTGTTTAGTAACCACATCTGAATAGCCAAGCATTTCCCCACCTTCCTCTTGATCTTCTTCTACCCATCCCCAATAAATAAAGCCTCACAACATTCCCCAATTGGGGATGCCATAGTCTCACTGGTTCCAGGCGGTTGGGAGCAGTTGGGACTCTTGTGCGGTATTCATATTAAAAAAAATGGATAATTACTCGGAAAAAATTGCATGATTGTTTTTCTCCAATTTAAAAAAATATATTCTTTCAATTCTACTGTTTTGATTTATTATCGTAAACTATCCAATTATATGTGCACGTTTCGAGAGGTTCAGTTTTAGAAAAAAATAATACTTAATTTGGGTGACTTTAAGCTTAAAAATTATAGTAGTTATAATATTGTTATACAAGGAATAATCTTAGAATTTTTTTGCGGAATACTAGAGATAAAGACCATAAATTAACTCATTGAGGTGTATGTAAACTAAATTATAACGATTGTTCCTCATTTTATATTGAAAAATAAGCCGTAATTACAATATAAGAAGCAAAGAACATATAAGGATCTTTTAATATTTTTTCCGAATTTGCTAATCATATTGTTTCAAACAATCATAGTTTTGATAAAAATACGGGGATCAATATTCTTCACATCAATAGTAAAGGTAAACGCTTAGATAATTTAGAGACCTTGGAAATTAAGAAATCCTTTAATAATAATAAGTCTATTATTAACAATCAAAAAACCTATCTTACAGCCCCATTTTAAATATGTTTCCTTTCACCCCTCTCTCAATTTCTATCTCTTCCTAATTTTTTACTAATCGCTAGTCACGCTCCCACCCCCACTGTGACGCTTATTATGTATGTCCTGCCATAATTTTGTAATATTGTTTAGTATATGCATTGTCCTGACGATGGAACGGTTGTTCCGAAACCGGTAGGTGTTAAAAATAAACGTTTTTCAAAAGATGTTTCATTTGATTCTACAATTGCTGTTCAGTATAAAAAAAACTATTATTAAAGACAGAAATTACAGTATTCATGAGCAGATCTATCAATACGGATATTATGATAATATTAATGCTCAATACTATTATCATTCTTTGAATTAAAGTTTCTAAAAATATACATAATGTTATTACTTATGTTTAGTCATGGTTTACGTTTTAGAATATAAAATGATGTACGGTAAAGCTCATACTTGTTTTGACATTTGAAATTCTTACCTCAAAACCGACCGTCCATAGATTTGAAGAGTTTTGTAGGGTTTTGAGTTTTTTTCTCTTTTATTCTTACCTCAAAATCGACCGTCCATAGATTTGAAGAGTTTTGTAGGGTTTTGAGTTTTTTTAAAATTTATTTTAACTGTGAAAACTTAATGGACTTGAGTTCCATATTAATTACATTAAATTTACTTGTGCACGCCGGGATTTTTGCCGGGGTTCAAATCCCGCAATCTCTGGATTCGTAGTCGAGAGTCTTACCCCTCGACTACGGACGTCTTCGTATGCTACGGTTATGTGAATGATTTTTTTAATTTTAGATGGATGGTGAATTCCGAAAAACCATAGCTATTTAAACATCTAAGATGTACATTGAATCTAATATTGACATTACGTCTTGTCTCACTGATATTATTATATTATTATACGGATGTTTGACATTGACTGATTTCGCAGATGTGACACTTATTACACCTCAAAAATCAATTAGTTGCTTGAAGTTGAACGAATTATATTCAAAGGAATTAATCGAATCATACATGCGTACATAATATTAAACTTCGCACCACTAAGCAAAGTTATCGTGTATTATTTTGGTGGCCGTAATAAAACAGATGTATGTCATTGAATGAATCCACAGATGTGGCACTTGTTGCACCGTGAAAATCAACGAGTTGCTCGAACGTGGATGAATTAAATTCTCAAAGGAATGAATCGATACAAAAATAAATATATATTAAACTTCACACCACTAAGCAAGGTTAGGATGTATTATTTTGGTGGCCATAATAAAACAGATGTATGTCATTGAAGAGTCCACAGATGTGGCACTTGTTGCACTGTGAAAATCAACGAATTGCTCGAAAGTGAACGAATTAAATTCTCAAAGGAATGAATCGATACAAAAATAAATATATAATAAACTTCACACTACCAAACAAGGTAAGGGCGTAGTAATTGTGTAGCCATAATAAAACGGATGTGGGGCACCGACCAAGTTCGCATATGTGATATTTATTGCACTTCACTTCGAGTTGCTGAACGAATTACGTTCGAGGGAATGAATCGCTTCAAACATACTTTCATTTTAAACTTTACACCACTAAGCAAGGGTGCAGTATTTTGGTGGGTGTAATAAGCGGATGCGTGGTAATGACCAAGTCCGTAGATGTAGCACTTGTTGCTCAGTAAAAATCAACGAGTTGTTTGAAAGTGAACGAATTACATTCGAAGTAATGAATCGATTCAAAGAGATGTATTAAACTTTACGCCACTGAGGAAAGTTAGAGCGAAGTATTTTGGTGGCCGTAATAGCACGGATATGTGGCATTGACTAAGTCCGTAGATATGGCACTGGCGGGCGATGGGCGGTGGGCGGTGGGCGGTGGGGGTTCACGGAGCTTTACGCTCATTCTCTTTGGGCCACCGCTTCTTAAGCCATCGTTACCAAATTTGGCCAAATGGATTGCCGGGGAATATACGGGAATTTGTGGACTGGTAAAAGGGCTACATGCGACCGCACTTGCAAAGCGATCAAAGTTAACATACTTGTGTACTCATGTAGACAGATTTACCGTGGCAGCGAAATGAACATGTAATTTAGAGAAAACGTTTTTTGTATTGAAGAAAAGTCATATTTACCTTAGTTATATATTCTAGAGGGATAGCACAGTTCAATTTATATTTTTTTCGCTTGAAATGCTGACACCCTGTATTGACTTTCTATGACATACCGGTATTTGAATGGAAGATACGCATTGATCTCTTCGGCACTGTCACACAGTCGGGAAACACGCCAAATGCTTGCCCAACATTTTTAAACGGTTGACATTTGTCACATTAGAACGGGTCGCTTATACGACTCGTTATTGACTAGGCATTGTATCTAAACCCTCTCTTTTAGAAGTATGAATAAATTACTACCATAAAATCAAAATACCCATTGGCTGTGGAATTATACGCCGGCTTCTCTATTCCAATGGATCATACAACATAACATGGATCTCTTCAAGAACCAGATAAAGTATTTTCCGTACATAAGAAAATCCTTCACAGAGCACCACCAAAAAGCATATGGGCCCAGAGAGAAAACGTTTCCCTCAGGGCCTCTGCGTATTGTCACGTTAAAAAATGCCACACACGCTTGTGCCAAGTAAAAATTTAAAGTATGTAATACAGTAAAAAAAATAATCTATGTAACATTGGTAATAGAGTAAACATTAAATTATTTTAAAAATCCCAAAAATAGAAGACAGTATTAGCAAGACAAAGAGTTTCAAATAAACATGTTCTCGGAAGGGTAATAATATCATGAAAGCATTAAAATTCATATAAAGAACCCACATATTTGTAATATTTCATATTCGAGTATGTACATTAAAACAATAACATTGCTTTTATGATTGGTACAGAAATAAGAATAAAACAACATCAGTAATATAAAAGTAATCGTTTTATTTATTTGACAAATCAGTAGTTTTCATCCCTTGTCAGAGGTTGGGAGGGGGGTTGGTTGGGGTTTTGGTTGTTACCTCAAAATGTATTTGTATGAAACTGGTTATTTGTTATTTAAAATGAACCATGTTTTGGAACGATATTGTTGTTAATTTCTACAGAATTTCGATAAAACAAATATACATCTATCATCGCCATTGTCAGAATCGCGACATTGCTTAAAATGGTTTTAGCCAGATCTGAATAGCTAGGTACTTCACACTCTTGTTATTTCTTACCCACTTCCTCCAACCTAACTAAATACCCCAATCGGGGATGGCATATTCCCACTCGCTCGGGCAGTTGAAACTTATCTGCAGTATTCACGAAAAAAGGAGAAAAAATGAATATTTGCAATTTATTGTTTTATTTTTTTTAGTAGATCTTCCTTTATTTTTTACTATTTAAAATTATTATATACTAGCTGAAGTACCCGGTGTTAATACTTTGAAGTAAAGCTTTATAATCCATACTCCTACTCCTACCCCTACTCCTACTCTTACTCCCAACCACTACCCAGTAATGTTCCTCTTACATTGAACGTCAAGTGTGCACAATTTCATCAAGAAGTACCAACATTTTGTTTTCATAAGAAAGGGGGATGGGGTGGTTTTTCGAATTCTCATACAGACAGTTATCTTCCTCTTGTTTTTAAGTCAAGTGTGCAAAAATTCATCAAGCTAGGAATAAAACTGTAGATTTGTATTCGCAACTTAATTAATATACACATATCTACATGTTTTGAAAGCGATCCTTTCTTAATCAGGAATATATAGAATACTGAAAAATAATAATGTCAAGTATAGAGAAATGATAAACATAGAATACAATAATGTAAAAATAGACAATATTTAAACATAAAAAAATGATTAAAGTAGGTAATTAATTAATCAAAAATATTAATAAAAAAAATATTATAAAATATTGATTAACAATTTTACAGTAGAAATTAATTTTTTTTTTATTTTTATTAATATGAAAATAAATTCAAGAGACTTATTTAAAAAAAAAGATTATTAATTAAATTTAATTCGCTATTAACGCTTTTTCTGATTTCTAAAATTTCAAATTTGTCTTATTGTGAACCGGTTGTATTTGCATGTAAAAAAATTAAACATTTACGTATCAAAAGTACGATTTTTTAAATATGATAATTATACAATAATCGATTTTTGTTTATGTTTATCATTTGTCTATTCTTAGATTATTGTGTTCTCTATTTATCATTTGTCTATACTTGACACTATTATTTTTTACTATTCCATATATTCCTGATGAAGGAAGTATCGCTTTCACAACATGTTGATGTATGTATATTAATAAAGTGGTAAATACAAAATAATTTTAAATTTATTTATTTATTATTTTTATTATTTTATTATTAGCCTCGTTAATTCTTAATTAAATAATTTTTTTATCATTTTGTTCTCGAGTCATATCAGTAAAATATTTCCTTCATAGAGCTATATATGGATTACTAAATCCATTCAATTTAAACTGTTGTTAAACAATCATTTCCTCACTCCTTAGTTCCTGATCATACTGCATCCTTCCTGTATAACATGATGCAGAACAGAGAATACTGAATACAGAGCATGGAACACGGAGCACAGAACGCAGAACAGAGAACACGGAACAGAACACGTGGAGTGTAAATCTTCACAGAAATCACAACCGTAATATTTCGTTAGACGGAATTAGCCAGCAACCGGACTGAAATAGATGTTATATATTCCTAATAAATTATAGAAATCGAAAATTCTAATAATTAGGTAACCCACATTAATCTTAATCCTTTTTGCTCATGTATATATATTTTTAAAAGAAGCTTTTAGAATTGTATTAACATTTAAAGCCTCGCTGCTCGCGCACTGTCTAAATTATTTATAAGGAGAATAAAACATTTATTACAATAGCAATACTCTGGAAGACAAAAAAAACTAAAGGCTTGACAAAGCTACGCGTGTAGTCAAATATCATAAACGTCAAATTACTGGCAACATGCTTCACTAGCGCTTCTAGCGGCCCGGGATATAGGCTTCCAGAATGTATTGCTATTATAATAAATCCTTTAGTTTCTTCTAAAACAATTTAATTTTAATTTAACAATAATATTCTATTAAAATGTTTTGGAGAAACCCAATTTATCCAACTCGCGCCACT